>KZ303560.1:20804-37965 GCA_002705745.1 Coemansia reversa NRRL 1564 | reverse complement strand
AAAGAGAGAATGGACCAGAAGAAGATAGTCCTTAGAAAGAGAGTAAATAGATCAGAAAAAGGATAGCCCAGAGAGATAGTAAGCAGAATCAAGGAGAGTATTGAGACTCTTAATCTGTTGGAATTCTTGCCTGAAGGCCAGGAGCAAGAAGGGAAGAGGAGAAGAAGTTTAGAAGTTAAGAATGTATTGAAAGCCTTAAAGAAAAACAGGCAGAAGACAAGGGACAAGACCAGGCCCTTTATATAGGCTTCTGGCTGTCAAGAGAAAAGAGTAAGAAAAAGGCCAAGGGCTATCAGTGTTCTTGTTGGGGAAGATAACACTGAAAGCACAATAGGCTGACAGTAAATACTGCCATAAAAGGAAAATCACACCATCCATGCATGGATGTCACCATGCTAGTGACCCATGTGGTGTGATAAGAAAGATAAGGAAGAGAGGCAGGATTAGGGATGGAAAATCAAAGCAGTGCTTATTTCCAACACAACCAGGTAATGGTTGAGAGTAAATTTCCTAACAGTATGTCAGTCCACAGCCTTGTAGATTCTGGGTCACAGGGTTGCTGTATTTTGCCAACACTTGTACAGAAATGGCAGTTGGAGATATATCAGACCCCGAATGAGACTGTGGTATACTTGGCAGATGGGAAAGAATTCTATTGAACTAGCAAATATGCTAGTGTCATAGTGGATATGGGCAATTACAGTGCTTATACAACCATGGAATGTTGTGTATTGCCAGTAAGCACTGATCTTATTATTGGGATGACATGGCTTAAGGCATATAATGCAAAAGTCCACTGCAGTACTAACCCGGGTGTGGAATACCAGGCTGGCAACAGGCACTTGTTTGCTAAAGGCAGGCTGAGAGGAAATTCCAAGATTACAACAAAGACCCAGTTGCACGTTGTGATTTTGGTAAATGAGTTAAATCATCTGCTGAGTTTGGCCAACAGACAAGCGCAAATTGAACAAATGTACCTTGCAGTGGTCCAAAGCATGATGAATGCAGATAAGGTTAATTGTCAGGCAGCAACGAATGAGTTTGATACTATGGTGCAGGAGTTGAAGCAGAAATTCCAGGGCATTTTTGAGCACCCTCCGGTAGGTTTGCTGCCAAAGAGGAATGTGGATCATGCTATCAACTTATTACCTAATGCACGAGCACAGGCACAGCAGTCGTATCAGTTGTTGCCATTAGAGAATGCGGAATTGGATAAGCAAGTAAAGGAGATGATTGATCTGGGATAAATTGAACCATCAGTGTCACTGTGGGGAGTGCCCGTCCTTTTTGTCAAAAAGAAAGAAGGGTCAATGTGTATATGCATTGACTATCGGCAGCTAAATGAGCTCATGGTAAAAGATTCTTTCCTTATTCCATAGATAGATGACTATTTGGATATGACCAGCAGCTTGACAGTCTTTTCAAAGCTTGATTTACAGGCTGCCTATCATTAGGTAAGGATTCAGCCTGGAGATGAAGAGAAAATGGCATTCAGGATACATTTTGGTACCTTTTAGTACCATGTACTACCATTTGGTCTGTGTAATGCACCAGCAACATTCCAGCATGTAATTCAGGATGTGTTGTAAGATCATATGAACTGAAACTGTGTGGCATATCTTGACGATATTCTGATTTATTCATCAGATTGTGAGATGCATAAGAAGCATGTCGCTACAGTATTGGAAATGCTACGAAAGGAAAAACTCTACTGTAAGGAAATCAAATGTGAGTTTTCCTGCCACAGGTGGAGTTCCTGGGCCATGTCATAGGCTATAATAAGGTTGTGATGAATCTGCACAAGATCAAGGCAATATGTGACTAGTCACAGCCCAGGGATATCACTGACGTTCAGCAGTTTCATGGTATGTGTAACTTTTATTGGCAATTTATTCGGAATTTTGCCAGATTTGTGCAGCTATTGTGAAATGATTAAAACAAACTAAAGTTTCATTACTAAGATCTCAGTAAACTGAAACTTTAAATAGCTGTAATGTTTACCCGCTGATTGCAGGGACTTGATGTGTCCCGCTGATTGATTAATGCGCATGACATATTGACTGATTTGTTGAAGGCAGAAACATTTAAGTGAACAACTGTGGCACAGAATTTGTTTAAGGTGCTGAAGAATGCATTGTGTTCAAAGCCAGTGCTGCAGCCATTTGACCCCGCATTGCCTAAGCATGTTGAGATGGATGTGTCAGACTATGCCATTGGCACAGTTTTAAACCAGAAGCATGAGGATGGTTGGCACCCAGTATCATATTTGTCACGCCGCCTGTCGTCGGCGGATTCGAAGAAGGCGATATATGGTAAAGAGTTGCTAGCGATTATTTCAGCTTTGCAGGCATGGCGTCACTACGTGATGGGCACTGAGTTTGAGATTATAACTGATCAGCGTGTGCTGAAGCATTTAAAATTGCAGTCAAATGTGAATCTGCAGTTTGCCCGGTTCTTATCAATTATTGCCAAGTATGATTTCACCATTTCATATTGGAAGGGGGCATTGAATGTGGTAGCTGATGCATTGTCACAGCTGTCGAAAGCACTAACAGATATATGCTTGATTCGAAACCAGCTATTGGGTCTAAGGATGCATTATTCGAAAGAGATGCCGCATACCAGGCAGCCGCTAAGGTACCTAGAGTAGTGGAGCAGCCAGGAGCTGAGCCAATAGCTGTGCCAGCAGCTGAGCCAGTGGCTATGCTGGTAGCAGTACCAGCAGATTATGAGGATAAGCAGCATTCACTGAGAACTAGCCAGCAGATCACCCAGCCAGATAGTTCTGATGAGGAAGAGCAACAACCAGACATGATTCATGATGCAGTGGATATTGCTGAGGGTCGTAATTGCGTAGACGATAGTTCAGATAGTAGTGGAGTGCAGACACCAGATGCTGTATGATGGGCACTGGCCATTGCAGAAGGACGCGATGTTATGATAGACAATTCATTTGAATTTGTGAGGAAGGAGTTAGAGCATCTGGGAATTAACAATCCGTTGGATGCTACAGTGGAAGATTTGAAGCATCTAGGGCTGTATGTGTTACAGCCGAATGCCGAGGAATTGCAGGTGGTGTTGTTGAGACCTGATGCAAAGTTGCCAGTGTGGAAGCATGCAGATGATGTCAGGTTTGATGTGGTGTCAGTAGATGCTTGTGTGTTAGCAAAAGGTAAAGTAACCATGGTTCATTTGGGAATTGCAGCACGACCACTGGTTGGGACATCCATTAAGATTGAGTTGCATAGTGGTATAGTGAAGGATGGCATTTTCGTGGTCAGTGGAGTAGTTGATCGTGGATATACCAGTGGAATCCTGGCATTGGTGTATAATGCAAGTAGATCAGATCATTCAGTTGCTAAAGGCAAGCGTGTTGTGCAGCTGGTGATATATAATGCTGCTACTCCACCTGTGGTTCAGACCATATTGCTAGATCAGACCGATTGAGGTGATCAGGGTTTCGGATCAACTAATATGGCCAAAGTTAATATTACTACAGTATTAAATGCCAATGTTCTTAAGCAGCCGTCTGATTTGTATAAAGGTGATCAAAATCTGGAAAAGATTGTGCGATTGCTGTGGAAATCTGAGATGACTACTCAGGAGAAGAAACAGACGCAGCAGTACCTATTGCTTGACAGCATACTCTATAAGAAAAGATGTTGCTGTATTGGCAGCCCGAAGCTATGTGCAAAATTATTGTCTGAGTACCACAATACAACAATGGTCATGCACCAGGGTATTGATCGAACCTATAAAAAGTTGCATACAGTATTTTAATGGGCACAAATGTTTGAGGATGTTAAGGAGTATGTTGGATCATGCAACACCTGTCAGCAGATTAAGCCTAGTCCAAACAGGTACAGATTGCTGCAGGGACTGGATATTCTAGAGAGGCCATGGACCGACATTTCAATGGATTACATGGTACAATTACCAGTATCCTGTGGATTCGATGCTATCTTTGTCATGGTAGACTGGCTATCTAAAATGGTTCATTGTATTCCCACAACATCAGATATGATGGTAGAAGGCATGGCGGAATTGTTTATTGATAATATCTTTAAGCTACATGGATTGCTGAAGTCTACTGTTTCAGATCAGGATCCACGGTTTATGTCAGACTTCTAGGAAACCTTGTGCCAAAATTTTCAGACATGGCTTAGGCATAGTACAGTGTATCATCCTCAGACAGATGGACAAACAGAGCACACAAATCATACAATAAAAGGAATATTGCAAGCATTTGTAAACGATCGGCAGAGCGATTAGCATAAATGTTTGCCCTTGGCTGAGTTTGAATATAACTCATATAAGAACTGTTCCATGAATTTGTCACTGTTTTATGTTAACTACAGATTCGAGCCTACATTGCCAGGTATGATGGATATTGCTGGATCCAGTACAAATCTGACAGCAAAACAGTAGGTGCATCATTTGGAGAATATTGTCAAGGCAGTATGCAAAAATTTGCTAGTAGCTCAGGAACAGTTAGCCAAATACTATGACAGGAACAGAGTCGAAGCCACCTTTAGGGTTAGACAAAAAGTGTTGATTTCATGTCACTTGGCTACACCAGAGTACCTGCAGTCACCAGTAGGCAAAAAAAGTCTAGGGGATCAGTGGATTAGACCATTTATGATAACTGAAGTAATAGGTGACAGAAACACTGCATATAGGTTGAAATTGCCTGAGTCTTACAAGATTCATCCAGTTGTGTCAGTACAGTTCTTGCATCCATCCAATGAATCATCTCAGTTTCCCAGAGCCCATCAGCAGCAACCAGGGTTGATCATTCATGATGATAATGAAAAATATGAGATTGATAAGATTATCAACCATTGGGATCATTCACGAGATGGCAGGCAGTACTTAGTCACCTGGAAAGGATATTCACAAGATACCATGGAATGGGTACATGAGCAAGAACTACAACATGCCAAGAAAGTTGTTAGTGATTATCTCCAAACCTTGGAAGACCAAGGTTGAAACTAGACAGGGTGGATGTTATATAATATTCTCTGATATTATATATTAACTTTTGATTAAATGTCAGTCACTCACAATGATGATCAAAAAGTCAAGGGTTACCTTTTACACAAGGAGAGGATCTCTTATAAATAGCAGTAGTTCTTCCAATGTTAGAAAGGAATACATTAACTTGTTCTTAAGTCAACTTTTCTACAACACTTGTGTAAAGATAGGTTTGAGTTTATTTGTTTAAAAAAAGTCATATAATACTAGCATTTATTTTCTTTTCATTTCAATGCCTATTCTAATCTTTCAGCTTCCACACTTCGCTAACTTATTTTTTTGAACTATCACCTTTCTATTGTACTCTATTATACCAGTAACAAAATGCAAATGAAAAGACAGTCGTTATAATCAGCAGCACAACAATCTATTTAAAACATTATCAGAATTTACACAAATTAAGCAGCTGGAGCACCTACCATCAACAACAAACTAATAGAATCACACAAGTAACGTAATTTATTCCAACTCACAAATAACAGCCATATTTCTTAGCTTTATTGTAAGGCTTAGAAAGAAATTTTTTTATGCTCTTTTATTCAATCAGTAGTTACATTCACACTCATTCATAATTTGAATTATTCAATATTGTTTATTGCTAAAATATTTATGACATGAACAACAAAAGTTATTCAGGTGTTACTAACTATTAACTGCTTTCAATTTACTTATGCTCTATATACATGATTGTTGTTTGCAATGTCGCAGATTAGATCTGCGATCGTTACTAACAATGTTGATCGGGCTTCCCCACAGCCTGATCTCTTTATAATAACATTTAGGATGGGTTCCTTGTGGAAACCGTGTTCTTTCTTTTATAATAGTTGTTTCTACAAATATACACTTGTAGTCAGTGACTTGTTGAAAGCGGGAATTAAAATGCTAAGGAAATTGACTATACAAACAGAATAGTCTACAATGATACATTTATAATGCCAATATTGACAATACATTCTTATGCTCAGTACTTGCTACTGGTTATTATGAATACCATCTTTTTCTCAAATCAGAAAACGTCTACTTGTAGTTTTCTTGAGTTTTCAATAAACTATTTTGTCAACCAGGTTACAGCTCTAGTAAATACTATTTAACTATTAGCTTTGCTGCTTCACTGTTTGCCGTTATGCTTTGTTACTTTATCATTCTGCAATTCATGAGACAATTTTATTCATAGTAAGATAATAACATAAACAAGAGATATAATCGTCAACTATTTTGTAATTTTTTGTAAATAAACTACTCTGTTTAGTGTCTACATTATAGTAATGTTTTAATATCACGTAAATAAACGCCGGAATAAATAAATACTCAGAAATTGATTAGCTCTCTAACAATTTTTCCAACAAACTAAAACACTATCGCAATAGCTTTCTAAAGCATCTATAAAAAAACTAATTCATAACTAATTATTGTTGTATAAATGATTTTATTTACAATGGATACACTACGTTTTTATTAATATTTTAACTTTACATAAATGTTTCTCTATAAATAAAAGCTATAGCATACTCAAAATTTGATTCTAAGATAGTAATTTTTATAGCTTATTTTTACAATCTTCACTTCTACTTTTACATATTCCTACTACTTCTGCTGCTCCCCAGAATTCTTTCTGCAATGCAGCTGTTTTTTCTGCCCACTCTCGCTGCTTCTCAAAATTCATGCTGTAATGCAGTTCTTCTCCAGAAAGTAGTTTTGTATAGATGTGGGTTTCAATTTGTACAATAAATATCAAGTGCATTTTTCTGATTTTCAGTTGGCCATTATTCAATAGGATTGTTTAATTACTCTTTGCCTTAGTTAAAATAGAAAATATATAACCTGCAAAAAGTATTCCAATGCCCAAACTTTGTAATATGTCAAGATAAAATAATGGAATAACTTGAAAGTACTGGCAATAAAAAATGGGGTCATTAGGTATAAGAAAGTAAAAGCTTGTCACAGCCAGCAGAATCTGCATTCAGATCTGCAGGTGATTCGATTAGTGAGGGTGATCCTCCTCCCCCCTTTTAAGCGGCTTGCACTTGTGAATTGTTTATTAGTTCTCGGCTTTGATTCCTTAATACTAAACCTTTACTAAAAAGTGACAACCCAGCGAGTGCTGTGACAGGCGCTAAAGTGGTATATATATGCACACACTGTAAAGAAGAATAAACTATAAAGTAGGCAATATATTTGAATCCCCGTGAAAAGACTAAGGAAACATTTAGAAAGAAAACATAAACATGCTAAGTGTTTAAAGTAAACACCTTTCCCACTATGACGTCATAAGTGAGTTCCGCGTCTAATTGTCCTCACACACACATATATATATCCACATGATTTGATTCAGCTAATCAGTATCACAGCTGCAAAAAGCATACAAACCTGCAAGTACTGCAGATGCTGCAAATATTATTCAGAAAATTATCGATGAACCATATGAGGGCAATGCATCGAAATTATATGAGTCAATAGAGGCGAAAAAGCTGGAACTTACCTGCCTAAATATCTCGCTGATCGATTTGCTGGATTTGGTATTCCTAAACAAAATTCCCATGGAAATGGAATATTGTTTTGCAGATCGCCTGAAATCAAAAAGTGGTGATTCATGTTTGGATATGGATGCTATCGTTGAAGCATTACAGTGTCATGAGACAAAAGCACTATCAACTGGAGATAATAGCTCGGCAGTATATGCAGCCAAACATAAATCGAATAAGTTTGGGAAGTCTTCTATTAAATGTGGTTTTTGTCATAAAAATGGACACTCTACTGAAGATTGCTATAAAAATCCTAACTCTAAGCATTTTTGCCCAAAAGGCAATACTGGCAAAAAGTCATTAAATTTTGTTGGTCTTAATTTCCATGAGGCATTTGTTTCGAGTTCTGAGGATAAAAATATTGAATTTTATTTGGATTCTGGTTCTACAAGACATATTGTTGCTAATTGGAATATTGTGACAAATCTGCGATCCTCAAAAATTAAACAATTCCAGGTTGCAGACAGAGATGTGTTAAGCTGTGAAGAAGTCGGTACTCTAGCACTGGAGGTCCCTGGTGGTACTATCACACTAACTGATGTCCATGTCTCACCAGATATCAAAGTCAATCTTATTTCAATTCATCAGCTAACACAAAAAGGAATCTGCGTTGTGTTTGAGAATGATATTGTTGGACTGGAGTGTGGTTCTGTACGTGGTTTCAAGTTTAAGGCAAAAGGAGACAGTTATCAAATGACAGCGAAAATTGGAGGAAATGTGAAAACTAATACTGCATTTAGTCTTACTCCGACAGGTATGATGACTTATTCACCAGAAAAATTGCACATGGTTATGGGGCATGCTGCCCTTCCTGCAGTAATCGGCACAATTCATAAGGGAAAACTGGGCGGCTTAGCAGTATCCGGAAAGGAAATACCGTTTTGCGATGTATGCACATCAACTAAGATGCATAAAGGCAGACATACTGGCCAGATGACTCCTGTGAAGCGCATTCTGGACCAAGTGCATTCGGACACTATTGATTTCGAATCAGTGGATATGTATGGTTTCCATTATGTTGTATCGTTTGTGGATATGTACTCACGACTTGTGGTCATTTATCCATTGAAAAGCAAAACCAATACATTGAGCGCATTTACAGATTTCTATAAGCGTACGGCTGCAGATATGGATATGAAAATTAATGAATTTCATTCCAATAACGACACTGAGTATACTAATCATGCGTTTCAGGTGTTCTTGCATGAGCATAATATTAAATTTACAACGTCTAGTGTTGGGACTCCACAAGAAAATTCTATCGCCGAATGCTGGAATCAGACACTAAAAGAACTAGTTAAGGCACTATTGGCTGGAACGGATTTGGATGCAAAATGTTATTGGAGTTTGGCAGTGACACATGCTGTATGGTTGCACAATCGGACTTCAAGACAAAATTTGGATCATGATACACCACAATTTCGTTGGAATGGTGTTGTCCCGTCTCTTCATAAATGTTTGCCTTTTGGAACTGTCGCATTTGCACAGATGATCAAAAAGAGCAACAAAGTTTTACCAAGCACTATGAAATATGTAATTGTAGGCATGACTCTAGACAGACATAAGTACAAATTGCTGGACATGGCAACAAACTAAATCTGTGAGTGCACTAATATTTCATATGATAGCATATTGCTGCTTGTAAAAGAATGGATTAAATATGAAATTGATTTGCCTGAGTTAAAGGAAAAATCCGTAAGTCTGCTATCAGATATTCCTGTGCCATCGGATGATGAAAAGGATTTGGTTGCGAAATCTGATTATTTCGATGATGATCTAGATTCTAACGATGACGATTCTAAAAGCAACATTTTTCATGATGCCAATACCTCGTCGGCAACAGATGCCGGAAGTAAAAGTGGAAAAAACGTTGACTATACTGCCATCAACGCGAAGAATATTTTAGTGATGAAAAGAAGGGTGCCGAAAATTCAGAATGAGGTCATGAATAAAGCCCTCTCTGTATGCGAGCTTCACGGAATCGGGGAGCAAATTGCAATGTCAGCTATTGCTGGTCCGCCATCTTATTCCGCCGCTATGAAATGCAATGATTTGGCTAAATGGCAAGATGCTGTCAATAAAGAATTAATGTCGATTGATGCAAATGTTGTGTGGGAAATTGTCCTGTGTCCTGCAAATGTGAAACCGCTTACAATGAGATGGGTGTTTGTAATGAAATTCGATGAATCTGGTAAGCTTGATCACTACAAAGTGCGCCTTGTTATTCACAGCTTTGAGCAAATTGATGGTGTGGATTATGATCAAACGTTTGCACCTGTTGTTTGCATGTCTTCTGTCAGGACTATTCTTGCTGTCGCTGCTGCGCGTAGATTAATCGTTCATCAAATAGATGTAACTACTGCATTTTTGCATGGGTGTAGACTATTCTGTTTGTATAGTCAATTTCCTTAGTGTTTTAATTCCCGCTTTCAACAAGTCACTGACTACAAGTGTATATTTGTAGAAACAACTATTATAAAAAGAAAGAACACGGTTTCCATAAGGAACCCGTCCTAAATGTTATTATAAAGAGATCGGGCTGTGGGGAAGCCCGATCAACATTGTTAGTATAATAAGAGGTTTACTAGTGAATACTATTAAAATCTTAAACAATCGAAAACAAGCCGAGAAAACCATTTAGAAATAATAGGCGCTATGATTGCATATATATATGTGCGCATATACATGCGATCACCTTGATATAGATTCGTTAATCAGTATCACAGTTAGTAATGATCGCAGATCTAATCTGCGACATTGCAAACAACATCATCCCCTGCGTACCCTAGCCACGGCGGGGTTGCAGTTCCCTGGCCCTCTGGGGAGGCATACCTACTGCTTTCCTAACAGTATTAGCTGAGCGGAGACTCCCGAGGGTGCTCGCATAACCCGTGAGTAACTCAGGATCAGGAAAAGCACTAATTGATTCCCAAGTATCTTCACGGCTGGGGAATCCACGCCAATGCACTTTAAACTGCATTGCCTTGCCATTGCGCCTATGCGCTAGAATACGGTCTACCTCATAATGATCTATTGGTAGCTTTGGCGCCTCCTCAAGCCGCACCAGTTGATGGGGTGCACAATTGCGCTCAGGCGGCGGGGGAGCATCATCTCCACCATGGGGTGCTAGCGATATTGCTCCACCCCTGGATATCACTGCCACTTGGAAGGGCCCGAGCCATTTGGGAGCATTGCATGATCTGCGTATTGGATCCAGTGCAAGCACTACATCGCTAATCTTAAACTCGGCCTGCGGGCGGTTTCCATCCAGACTCTTCTTCATGCATGCCTGGTACTCAGATAAATGGCGTGCGACAGTTGGATGAACAATTCTGTCACGGAAATCTGATAGCATCGTAACTGACAACTCATCAGAAAGTTCTGATGGCTATCCCATGAGTATTAGCGCTGACCGTGCTATTCTGCCAAACATTGCTTGGGCAGGCATCATTCCAATCGCTCTGTGTGAGCGCATATTCATTGCCAATTGCACCAGCGGCAAATGGAAGTCCCACTCGGTGGTCGCCGCCAGCGCCATCTTGCGAAGTGTCGACTTTGCCTCGTGCACTGTGCGTTCAGCGAGGCCATTCGCGGGTGCATTGTATGGGAGTATACGACGTAGCTTGATACCTGTACCCTGTGCCAGGTACTCAATCACTACATTTGCAAACTTGGTCCCGTTATCAGACTGCATGATGCGAGGGGCACCAAAGTTACAGAAAACGCCAATTAGTGCCCGCGCAACTGCAGCCGCTGTCTTGTCTGGCAGCGGCGCCAAGCATGTGAAACGAGTAAAGACGTCAGTTAATACCAATATGTATGTATTCCCAGCTTCCATAACACGCAGCGGGCCGGCGAGATCAATAGCAACATGATCCATTGTTGCAGCGGTGGTGATTGGTACTGCTGGAGCATAAAGCAGGCGTACCTGTGAAAATGCCAGGCATTGGGGACAGTTGCGGGTAACCTCTTCTGTGTCCTTGTCTAATGAGTCCTAGTGGAAACCCTCTGCGCGTACTGCATCAGCCAGTGCTGCACCTCGGTAGTGTCCCAGCGCATGTGCAGCTGCTAGTATTTCAGCATTCGATTCATTAATCATCTCTGATGTAGTTGCCAAATTTACAGCGATACCAGACGAACCAAAAGCATTCACCCCCCTACTCGTCGAAAACAGCTCGGCCGGAGATGTAACAGGAACAAAACGGGTGACTGGCGCAATACACTCAAAGATAAGCTGCGCAATTCGGTCGCCGCGATTAACCCGAAAATCGGCGGCGGCTGCATTTACCAAGACGATACTAATTTCGCCTCGAAAACTAGTATCAATGACGCCTGCGGCCACGTCAATCCCGCGAATGGCCAAACCGGAGCGTGGCGCTGCTCGTAGGTAGCAACCCTCGGGTATTTCAACTGTTAGTCCAGTTGGAACTGGCTTACGGTACCTGGCGCGGATGATCAAATCTGCGCTTGCATGAACGTCCCAGCCTGCATCTCCAGCATACGCGCGATGTGGTGGCAGTATGCCATGGTGTTTCTGGTAAAACTGTACCGCTACCTCGCGCTGATCTGCTGTCCATACCTGTCTGACATCTGTCGTTACATTTAGACGGGACAATGCATCAGGGAGAATATGCCCGATGCCCGGACAGTGCTCAATACCAAAATTAAATTCCTGGATTGTGGTATACCAGCGCGCAACCATGTCCGTCAACTGCGGCTTTGAGTGTAGAAATAGGAGCGCGGCATGATCCACCATCGCGGTAAAGCGTCTCCCTGACAAATATCCGTGGAATGAAGTTAATGCAAATACCAAGGCCAACAATTCGCGCTGCATGATTGGGTAGCGTCTCTGCGTTGTGGACAACGTTTTCGCCTGGATGCTAATAATGCGGATCATGTCTCGCACATCGTACTGGTAAAGCACTGCGCCTATGCCAGTATTCGATGCATCTGTTGCAACAAAGAACGGGAGATCGGGCTGCGGATGGTACAGCTTGATCGACGCCGCCACTTCCTTCTGGAGATCATTGAATGCCTTTATCTATTCGGCGTCAAGTTCAATCTTTTCGCAGCCATTGCGTTGGCCGCCACGCAACTTATCTAGCACCAGAGTTAGGCGATGCAAGTGTGGAAGGTATTCGCGAACATAGTTGACGACTCCAAGAAATGACCGCAGCTCCGTGTGCGTCGTCGGTTGCGGCCACTGGCTGATTATACGTACACGATCAGGGTCCGCATAATGGCCTGCGCCACTTACGACAATACCAAGCAGCTTGACCGCCATCATGCCAAAACGACATTTGGCCACATTTAGCGGTAGTGCGGCTATGGTCAATCGTTCAATTACAATACTTACATGTTTAATATGCTCGTCGATCGTAGCTGAGAACACGACAATATCGTCAATATATGCGCGGGCAAACATGCAATCCTTGAGCAGGTGCAACATAATGCGCTGGAACTGGGCTGGAAGATTTTTCAAGCCAAACGGAGCACGTACATAGATGTACTGCTCGCGTGCCTATGTAAATGCTGTCTTCGGCTGATCAAGTTCGGCGACGGGCAGATGATGGTACGCCTTAGTAATATCCAGCATAGTAAAGAAATGTGCGCCAGCTAATTCGTTGAAAATCTCGCGCAGTACTGGCAGCGGATAAACATCATCCATAGTCCTTTCGTTCACCCAGCGATAGTCAACGACTGGGCGATGATCGGTTGGCTTGCCCTGCGCATCTTTCTTGGGAACTAGAAAAATTGTCGAGTTGAAGCGACATCCCTGCGGCGCTGGTTTAATAAAACCTAATGACAGCATCTCATCAATGTTTCACTGTACAATAGCCGCCTTCTCAGTTGGAAACGGCGGTTGGCGCTGATAATGTCTTTCGACCAGCGCTTCATCTTTTAGCGGAATCGTGACCACTGCTTCGGGAAATGGGCATGGTTTGGTTAGATCCATGGCCGCATTCTTCTTAGCGACTGCTGTAACCACCTTCAAGATCTGCTCGCGATTGGCTGAGTCGTCACCGAGCTCCTCTGCTGGCAAATCCGGGGCGTTGGTAGTCGCGAGTGGATGATCATCCCTACTCGCAAGCACGGACAATAGTTCTCCAATTCCATATTGTTCAATGACATCACGGCCGATCAATACCGGCGGGTTGGTTTTTCCTGGAAAGACCTCAGCTCGCAGCACAAATACATGTTTCGCTGTCATCAGAACACAAGTAAACTCACCTTCCCTTGGCACTGTAGATTGGTCGGCCATGCACACCTGGCCAATGAGCGGCTGAATATTTGCTCCTAATTCAGCGGCTAAGCCGCACGAGACCATTGTGCGATCTGCGCCGGAATCAATTTCGGCTTCTGTCTGAATACTTACAGATGACGTCCTCAGCGTCACTGGCAGCATCCACTTGGGACGCTTGCGTGTTTCCACCCAGATAGTGGTTGGTGATAATCCTGATACTTTACCTAGCTCATTTTGCAATTGTGCAGTTACTGCGGGAGCAACAATTACCTGTGATGTATCTGTGCATTCTTCAGCACCCAAGTTGGTCTCTTGATTGTTATCATCCACTGTAACTTGATAGAAATCCAGATCTTCAGCATCATCGACCTCCCCTTCAGAGTTACCATCAACTTCGGCCTCAGATGCCTGCTGAATCTCATCTTGTTCATCCGCGGAAATTTCGTCTATCTCCTGAAGTTCAATTTGTTTAACTGCGGGCGCAGAACGATTTTCCTTGTATCTGTTGTATAAACCCGACCGATTCTGTGGTTTCTGTTGCTGAAATTTCGGGCGTTCATTATTTTCAAAGCCGCGGGTTTCCTTGCTCAGCGGCTTATTCGGGATTCGGTATTGACGGCGCAGCTTTGCCATGTGCTGTTGGTGTTTGCGCATAAGAGTTTCGTCATCTGCGATCAGCCACTGCTGTGACTGTGCTTCAACTAGTTCATTCTCCAATTGACAAATGTCTACGCGACGTCCGTACATGGTATGCGCCATCTGCTGGATGTACAATGCATAGGTTTTTTCGACTGCTCGAAACAGCAATTCTGTTGCATTCTCTTTGCCCAGCCGCGGGCCAGTGCGGAATCGCAGTGCTTCAAATGCTGATACAAAATCCGCAGCGCTGTCAAAATTGTGCATGTGTATTTCCTCCATTAGCATCTGCGCCTCAGTTTCTGACATAGCTTTTGGTGCTAACTTTAGCAGCCAATACACTGTTGCTCGCCAATTCGGGTTTCTGCCTTTGTACGTTGCATGACGCATTATTTGGGTCCAAAGGCGTGGACCCACAGTTGATATTACTTGTCACGCGCATTAATCAATTAGCGAGACACATCAAGACCCTGCGATCAGCAGGTAAGCATAGTATATAAAGTTTACATATTCTTCATATTTTAATGGTAAACTTTACCTTCGTTTTTAATCGCTACATTACTGCACAGCATCCAAAGTCATCGGGCTCCAAGTTTGTACCATATAAGCGTGTCTCCATAAGATTGGCATAATCAATGACGTCGGGAACATCAGTACTCAGGTTACAGCCAAATGTTGGGAGTCCCGCAGGCAGACAGACCTGTGCCATTACTGGCATTGTTGCTGGACGCGGAGTTCTTGCATCATCTGCTGGGTTAAATTCTGCGATACGTGCCTCTTCCTCCAGCTGCACTACCCAGTCACGATGGCCAAGGCTAAAAGTGAGCTGGGATTCCTCCGGTCCTAACTGACGGTTGCCTCCTGGCACAGGTGTCGTTCCTCTTGGCTCCCCTGCCAGTCTAACTCCCTGGATTTCGGCTGTTTCCTGTGAGTAGGAGTTCAAATCGAGGGAGGGTGAATCATCCCCCAAAGAGGCAGTTTCCCTACTCTGATTGAGGGGAGGGGGATTGTTTTGATTTTCCCCTTTGTTGGACATAAGCTTTGCCAAAGTTCCCTTTACATCTCCGACGTTAGAAGCAAGATCTGCCATCATGCTGGTCAGTCTTTCAAGTGCTTTTTCCTGGGCATCCTGTTTTGCCTCGCGCTTCTCCAAACGACGATTTCTAGCGCGATCCAGCTCCTTTAGCTCACCAATGTCATTCCTGACATTCCATATTGAATCCTCAAGTTCCTGTACCTGCTGGTACACTGAGTCAGGTTCCTCCTTATCCAGTTCCTCATCATCCATTAGCCTGCCATCTGCGTCTACAAACTGCGTTTCGGCAACCTCACGAACTGATGAAATATCCAATGTTGATGGATTGTCCTGCGAGTCCACACTGCTTAAGCTCAGTGGCTCAGGGAGTTTACCTGAGCGGCAGCTTGACTTCTTTTTTGGAGTACCACTTGTCATTGTTCCGGAACAAACAAACAATTCAATCAGTAACTAAAAGTAGTTCAGTGAAAAAAAATGTGAGACTATTCTGTTTGTATAGTCAATTTCCTTAGCGTTTTAATTCCCGCTTTCAACAAGTCACTGACTACAAGTGTATATTTGTAGAAACAACTATTATAAAAAGAAAGAACACGGTTTCCACAAGGAACCCGTCCTAAATGTTATTATAAAGAGATCGGGCTGTGGGGAAGCCCGATCAACATTGTTAGTAATGATCGCAGATCTAATCTGCGACATTGCAAACAACAATGGGACTATTGATCGCGAAATATTTATTGAACCGCCGCAGGGTGCAAATATTCCAGATGGTAATGTATGTCACCTTAAACATGCTTTGTACAGATTAAAACAGGCGCCAAGAATCTGGAATGAAACTATTGATAAATTCCTGACAGATAGCAGTTTTCGCAGATCTGATGCTGATTTTAGCATATATTATCATCGCATGCAAACTGGCAATATTTTTCTCACTATATATGTTGATAATTTGTTAATTGCAGGATCTACTGAAATGCTAATTAATGAGATAAAGGTACTATTAGCTGGATGCTTTTCTATGAAAGACATGGGTGTTTTAAAGTATATTCTCAGAATTGAAGTTAATCAACAGATGAATGGTGATATTTTAATGTCACAGAAAGATTATCTTGATACTATACTGTGTTGGAATTCTTGCCTGAAGGCCAGGAGCAAGAAGGGAAGAGGAGAAGAAGTTTAGAAGTTAAGAATGTATTGAAAGCCTTTAAGGAAAACAGGCAGAAGACAAGGGACAAGACCAGGCCCTTTATATAGGCTTCTGGCTGTCAAGAGAAAAGAGTAAGAAAAAGGCCAAGGGCTATCAGTATTCTTGTTGGGGAAGATAACACTGAAAGCACAATAGGCTGACAGTAAATACTGCCATAAAAGGAAAATCACACCATCCATGCATGGATGTCACCATGCTAGTGACCCATGTGGTGTGATAAGAAAGATAAGGAAGAGAGGCAGGATTAGGGATGGAAAATCAAAGCAGTGCTTATTTCCAACATACTGTGTCATTTTGATATGTCGGATGCGCAGCCTATGTCTACACCTATGGATACTGGTTATAAGCCGTGGAAAGCTACTGATAATGATGAATTAACTGATAGACTATATGCAAGCACAATTGGTGCTCTTATGTATCTGGGAAACTGTACCCAACCAGATATTGCATATGCAGTAAATGTTTAGCATCTTATAATGCAAACC
>KZ303559.1:45366-59553 GCA_002705745.1 Coemansia reversa NRRL 1564 | reverse complement strand
ACCCTATGCTTATTGAGTTAAAAACAGCGTGTCTGCTGTATTTTATTAGTTTTTGGCAATATAATAACTATAACTGTGTTTCTGCTGAATCTGAAGGAAATTTAACTGAATGTTTCATGCTTTTACTGAGTCTTGTAAAATTAAAATAAACAACAATAGAAAAAATAAATTCAACAAGTAGATGCAAGAATATATAAGAATTAGCAACGAGAAAGCAGAAGAAAAAAATAAGCAAAAAAATAGCTTATAAAAGAAGAGCAAAAAAAGTGGCCGTGTGCTAGCTATGATGATTGTTTAAAGGTTGTTATGGGGTGACAACTAAAAATAATTTTTAGCATATAGTAATTATTATTATTTTAAAATAAACTACGAAAAGTAGTATAAAAAAAAAACTTTTCTAAAACTACAATAGTGTAAAAAAAAAATGCTAAAGCGATTATTTGTATACTTAAAAAGAAAGAATATAAAAATTGACTTTATGCACAATACTTTGCTTAATAAAATGTGCAGAGAACTTTTGCATTTACTGCATAAACATATGGCTGTATGTTTTCTAAGTGTAGAAAATAGCAAAACAGTAACATTGCAGGGAAAAATGGGGACAACCCATTTTGGCTGGCTAACAGAACTCTTTGCTCCCAGCCATGACTGCAATTTGTGTGGGGTTGCACCCTTTTTCAGATGGCTATGACTGGTCATATCCAACATTATAAAGTATAGACCACAAAGGAAAGATGGTATTTTATTAATATGAAAACTTACTATTAAGAAAATATATAATATCCTACTAATCAACAACTAAGCTTTTAATAATTCTTCTAAAGCTGATATATATATATCTACTAATATTAACATTTTTTGTTGATAAATACCCATATAATGTCTGTAAAAAGGTGTGGTTTGAGGAATGTAAGAATCATCTTTATAAACTCTAGCTGATTGCCATAAACAATATATTGCTTGTTGTTTTTTAGTTAAAGGTCGCACTTGTAAATGGTCTTCAATAAATTCTTTAACCTCACGTGTAAATTCTACACTTTTTACTTTTTCAAAAAAAATTTCATTATCTAAAGTTCCCATATGTATAGATTTATCATCAACTGGTAAGCAAATACATAAATATACTTTAACACGTATAGTGGTCTTTCCATCTTTTGTAGTATCAGCTGTAAATGAATAATCCATTCCATAAAAAAGACAACCTGAATTAAAATTAGATAAGCTCTCTTCTTCCATTTTTTTCATAACTTTACTAAAACTAACATTGCCTTGAATTTGTACAATATGGCCTATTCCAGGTCCTATACAAGTTAATACTGTACGTGCTACGTCACTCATATTGAAATAAAATATTATTAATAAAATATAATTATATACAATTAGCTTGTTTAGGAAAACATTCTTTATATATTGCTTTTTTTAAAGCTAAATTTCTATTAACAATTTAATAGTAAAGAATCCATGTATTATTATAATTGTTTATATAAATTGTTACTAATTTAATTTTTCATATTAAAAATCCTTTAATTTTGATATATTTTAATTTTGATTTTCATGAAATAGCAAAATACAGTTAATTTCATCTAAAGTTATTAAGTATTGTTGCAAATGGTTTTAATAAACCTAGCTGTTAAATATTTGTCTTGGTATTCAAGTAAAAGATAAGCTAAAGAAAAACAAGATAGTTAACATCTGATTGCTGCCTTTACCAAAGGCCAATGCCAGTGGCAATCCATCATGTTGCTGTGGTTGGCTCAACAGCCAACACTCCTCCATCTCTAGAACTTTCCTGCAGGTCATGGAACTCTTGCACTAAGTTGCTGTCAATATTACTTTCATCAACCCAAGATGATTCTGCTTTAGCATAGCCAGACCATCTAACAAGATATTGCTGGTGACCATGGTATCTATGCTGGTCCAGAATTTTATCAATTTCAAAAATGTCATCAGTATTATCAACTGGACCAGGACATGGTAGTGCAGCAGGTCATGCATTATATAGCTTGAGCACAAATGCATGAAAAACATTGTGTGCTTGATGAAAATTGTGAGGCAGCTTAATCCTGTAAATAAAAGTGGATAGTGAATGAAACACTTCAAATGATCCAAGCCATTGATCACTTAGCTTATTAAATGGTCTATTATGCTCATAGTCTGATTTTAGCATATAAGCAGTCAGCATAATCAAATCTCCAGGTTGGTAGTAAATCTCATGTCTTAAGCAATTTACATGGGCAGCTATAGCATCCTGAGCAGCAGTAAGTGTGTGTGATACAGATTAAAGAATCATATCAGGTGTCACGCGCATTAATCAATCAGCGGGACACATCAAGTCCCTGCGATCAGCGGGTAAACATTACAGCTATTTAAAGTTTCAGTTACCGAGATCTTAGTAATGAAACTTTAGTTCGTTTTAATCGTTTCAATTGGTAGCACCTCATAAATAATATTTGTTACAATTAGAACAACAGAGATATTAGAACTGCTTTTGACCTTGACCTTGACCTTTGAAAATTTTGACATCTTGACCTTACACTGATACGTGTACTTGACCTGACCTTGAACTTTTAATTTTGACAAAAAAAAATGAATGAAATAAGCAATATACGCAAGTTTGCAGTTTTGCATAAAAATTTGTCTGCCCAGGAGATACACACATGGATTTGTGCCTGGGAGGTACGCGGCCAGACAGGCATCTGTTCGCTGAATAATGCTCTCATGTATGTCGATAACAACATTTTAGTCTGTTACAACAGATGGCAACAAGATGCAAACACCACTGCAGGTGATATGTTTGCATCTTTGAAAACCTTCTTGCAAGGCCAGATGGGCCTTGGGATGACTGAATCTGGCACAGCTTTGGAGCTGATGACATTTCCGACAACTGACAATATTTGCCAGTTCAATGACCTGTTTTTGCGTTTGGCACAGGAGGCCAAATTCGATAAAATCCAAGGCACCATTGGTCTCTATGCAATGCGCATTGTTATATAATATCCTTTGTTAAAAAGGTCTAGCTCACATTGATGATCAAAGGACAACAGGCCACTACTTTCCTCTATGAGGATTATCTAGTATAAATAGCTGTAGTTCTTCCAGGGTTTATGAGGAATACATTAACTTGTTCTGAAGTTAACTTTTTCTACAACATCTTGTGGTAGCACCTCCTATCCTGAGGGGATTATTGTCAACGGTGAAATTTTATTATTTCAAAAAGTATAACAGAAAAAAATTTTTTTTTTTCAATTATTTATTTATTTAAATGGTAGAAAATGCCAGTCATGAGGCTGCGCAGTTTGCGCAGTCTGTAAGAGGACATCTGCGATTCAATGGAAATGCCTCGACTATTACAGTCGATGGGTTTAAAGAGATTGTGGAGAGCGTATTTTGAGCACAGTCGATTACTGACCCAGTGCGGCAGGCCATCTTGGCTGAGGGCATGTTAGAATACTGAGTTTTGCAGAGCTGGACTTCTCACTGCCGCGTTCATAACAGACTGGGCACCGCAACGATGGCACAATTGATAGCGTTTTTAACGGAGTCATATGACAATATAAGTTCGGCTTTTCAGGCATGGGATGAGCTACAAATGTTAACTTTTGCTATAGCAGACGATCTTCCGAGTTTCAATCAGAAATTTGATCATTTGGTGGCTCGTTCAGAACTGCCAGCGACACCTGCTTCGGTGATGCTGAATCAATACAGATGAGCTATGCCTATGGAAATCAAAAAGGAACTATTTGCCAGTGATATTGGTATGGTATAACAGGCGAAGATGCGGGCGTTAGTAATATGGCATACTCGTAGGTCATTGCAAGACAAACTGGTGGACGATGACAGGCCTGTGCCAATGGAGGTTGATTGGGTTGATAATCGGTTTGTATGTCATCGGGGGCCATGATACAATGCCAGAAATTTTCCTTGTTCTGAAGCGGAGTTTGAATTGAGACTGAAGGCCAATCAATGCCTGTACTGCGGAGGAAGTAACCATTGTTACAGTCGTTGCCGTTTTCGTAATGATAATTTTGGAAAACAGGTTGTGCAGACTCGCGAGATAGTAACTGAGGAACAGATGTCAAATGTTGATATCAATCAGGGAAATGCGCAGTGAGCCAGGATAGCGTAAGGGTCCTGTGCTCACAAAGCGATAAGGGTTTTGTAAAAATGGAACTGTCAATAAACGCTGTTCTTAGAACCCGAAACCTTGTATGCGACCAGGTAATGGTCGAAAGAAAATTCCCTAATGGTCTGTCAGTTCGCAGCCTTGTAGATTCCGGTTCACAGGGATGCTGTATTTCGCCAACACTGGTACAGAAATGGCAGTTGGAGATATATCAGACCCCGAACGAAACTATGGTATACTTGGCAGATGGGAAAGAATTCTATCGAACCAGTGAGTATGTTAGTGTCGTAGCGGATATGGGAAATTGCGGTGTTTATACAACCATGGAATATTGTGTATTGCCAGTGAGTGCTGATCTCATTATCGGGATGACATGGCTTAAGGCATATAATGTGAAAGTTCACTGTGGCGCTAAATTGGGTGTGGAATACCAGGTTGGCAACAGGTACTTGTTTGCTAAAGGCAGGCCGAGAGGTAATTTGGACATTACAACGAAAACCCAGTCACGCGCTGTGATCTTGGTAAATGAATTAAACCATCTGCTGAGTTCAGCCGACGGACAAGTGCAGATTGAACAAATGTACCTTGCAGTGGTTCAAAGCACGATGAATGTGGATGAGGTTAATTGTCAGACAGCAACGAATGCATCTGATACTACAGTGCAGGAGTTAAAGCAGAAATTTCAGGACATTTTTGAGTACCCTCTGGCAGGTTTGCCACCGAAGAGAAATATGGATCATGCTATAGATCTATTACCTAATGCATGGGCACAAGCACAGCAGCTGTATCATTTGTCACCATCAGAAAATGCGGAATTGGATAAGCAAGTGAAGGAGATGATTGATCTGGGCTATATTGAGCCGTCAGTGTCACCGTGGGGAGTGCCAGTCTTGTTTGTTAAAAAGAAAGATAGGTCAATGCACATGTGCATTGACTATCGGAGGCTAAATGAGCTCACAGTAAAAGATTCTTTTCTCATTCCGCAGATAGATAACTATTTGGATATGACCAGTGGTTCGACGGTCTTTTCGAAGCTGGATTTGTGGGCTACCTATCATCAGGTCAGAATTCGGCCTGGTGATGAGGAGAAAACGGCATTCAGGACACGTTTTGGCACCTTTTAGTACCGTGTGTTGCCGTTCAGTCTGTTTAATGCGCCAGCAACATTCCAGCATGTAATTCAGGATGCATTAAAAGACCATCTGAATCGGTATTGCGTGGCGTATCTTGATGATATACTGATCTATTCCCCAGATCGTGAGATGCATTAGAAGCATGTCACTGCAGTATTAGAAACGTTATGGAAGGAGAAACTCTACTGTAAGGAAATCAAATGTGGGTTTTTCCAGCCGCAGGTGGAGTTCCTGGGCCATGTCATTGGCTATAATATGGTTACAATGGATCCGCACAAGATCGAGGTGATACGCGACTGGTCACAGCCTAGGGATATTACTGACATTCGGCAGTTTCATGGTACGTGTAACTTTTATCGGTGATTTATTCGGAATTTTGCCGGGATCGCGCAGCCGTTGACCGATTTGTTGAAGGCAGAAACATTTAAGTGGACATCTGCGGCACAGAATTCATTTATGGTGCTGAAAAATGCACTGTGCTCAATGCCAGTGCTGCAGCCATTTGACCCTGCATTGCCTAAGCGTGTTGAGACAGATGCGTCGGACTATGCCATTGGTGCAGTTTTAAACCAGCAGAGCGAGGACGGTTGGTACCCGGTATCGTATTTATCACGCTGCCTGTCGTTGGCGGATTCGAAGAAGGCGATATATGGTAAAGAGTTGCTAGCGATTATTTCGGCTTTGCAGGCATGGCATCACTACTTGATGGGTGCTGAGTTCAAGATCGTAACCGATCAGCGCGCGCTGAAGCATTTAAAATTGCAGTCAAATGTGATGATGATTGGCTGCACTAAAAGGTACAATCATAGCCAATCATACCAGGGCTATATAAAGAGCCTGATAGTCTTATTATTATTGTTTCTAGCCTCCCTTAGTTCTTTTACGGGGATTCTTATCGCACAATACATTATAGTAGAAACTATCTTTACAGTTGGTAGCACCTCCGCTTCTTAATCTAGCCGCATACTCAGCTGCAAACTCAGCCGCTAAACCCACTGCAAACAATCAAAAGAAAATATTTCGCAGTAACGCACCCCCTTTTTCTGTTATTTGACTTATTGAAATGGATGGGGATCAGTTCAACCAGTTCCTCGCCAGTATGACGGCCCTGGCAGACAAACCACAGGGTCTAAAGTTCACGGACTTCAAGGGAATTGTGAACCCATTGGTTCCCCAGGAACAAAGGAGCAACCCTAAATTTGCCCCCGCTGCAGTAAACTGGCTTGTTAATGCCAACCGCCTCCTGACCACAGCAGACTGCCCAACCAAGTGGAAGGTCGCAATTGCTGCCGGCAGCCTGCCTTTGGATAAGGCAAACAGATACTATGCAGATTGTGAACAGAACTCTGTGGATCCTGCCACATGGGCAAATTTCAAAAAGTTCGTTGCAGAAAATTATAGCAATGCAGTGAATTACGTGGATGCCTTCTTCCGACTGATAAACATGTCTGCGCCCACCTCCATCGCGACTTTGGATACATACAGTGCGCAACTCAAACAGCTTGCAAAAGCTGCAAAATTATGCGACCAGGCTACCATGCTGTTGTTTCTTTTGCGCATGCTGCAGGGGGTAATTTCGCGCGTTTTGATGGAGGCGAAAAATAGTGAGCCAATTAGAATTGGTGCAGCGAAAACACTGGCGGCCAATCACTTCGGCTCCCTCGCAATGGCTGCCCACGTGCCTATGGAAATTGATGCAGTGACTACCAACACCCCACCTGTTGAAACTGACGCCATCCGCGGTGGATACCGCGGACCAGCAACCTTTCCATCGTACAACTCAGTCCGCGAGCTTGTAACTCATGAACAGTATGAGGACCGCCACAAGAGAGACGTTTGTCTTGCCTGCGGCGATGCCAAGCACAATCTTAGGAAATGCCCGTAGCGCAACCCAAAAGGCCAGCAGAACTGAGGGGTGGTGAGCCCACAGTTCTGATTTCTGAGATAGCCATAGCTTCAGTTTCAAATAAAAGCATGGTAGAAATTTCACCACGAGAGCAATTCCTGGCATCTGCACACGTAAATGGTGTGGAGATCTGTGTCCTTGTTGATAACGGGTCGCAGATCACCATTATGAACAGTGAGACGTGCAGCTGCCTTGGAATTAAAACAACCCGCCTAGCCCGTACACAACCAGTCCATGTAGCAAGTGGGGAGCACTATCACGATTGTACACGCTCATGCCAAGTTGCACTGGAATTTGCAAATAATGTTTCAATCGCAATCAATTGCCTGGTGCTTCCCGTTGCCGCAGATGTCATCCTCGGCAACGATTGGCTGCGTACGCACGACGCAACAATTAAATGCAAACAGGACAGACTGACATTCTGCCTGGATGGCCGTGAATGC
The DNA here is from genome assembly GCA_002705745.1 of Coemansia reversa NRRL 1564. Classification (NCBI taxonomy): domain Eukaryota; kingdom Fungi; phylum Kickxellomycota; class Kickxellomycetes; order Kickxellales; family Kickxellaceae; genus Coemansia; species Coemansia reversa. Next base: position 51,948 of record KZ303559.1, on the reverse strand, counting down.
ACAATCCGCGGCCTAAAATCACATATGACGCAGAATGAGGGAAAAACGACAGCTAATACTGCAAATATTTATACTGCGCCGATGACTACCAACACGCTCGAAGCTGCCATCGCAAATGGCGAAGTAGCCGAGTGTGGCTTCATCAAGCATGATTGGAATACTGGCGATTCTGTTCAAGTCGCCACACTATCATCGGCTCAAGAAAACTCGCTCAGGGACCTCCGCAAACGTTTCACGATGGTGCTGGATAAAACACCTGAAGGTCGTCCACCTGCCGGTGGGCCCAAAATGGAAATCCACTTCCAAGAGGGCAAGGCACCAGTTTCTCGCGCACCATATCGACTTTCGCACACTGAACTCGAAGAGCTTGATCGCCAACTTGCCGATCTGATCAAGAAAGGGTACATACGCCCGTCAACATCGCCATGGGGAGCACCAGTACTTTTTGTCAAAAAGAAGTCTGGGGAGCTCCGTCTGTGTGTTGACTACTGTGCGCTGAACGAGATCACAATTAAAGACGCATACCCGATGCCGAGCATCGATGATTTAATTGATGACACACGCGGTGCGAGAATTTTCTCGAAAATTGATCTGGCGCAAGCATACCACCAAGTGCGCATCCGCGATGAGGATATCCCGAAAACTGCATTCCGCATGAAACGGGGATCCTTCGAGTATACCGTGGTACCCTTCGGCCTTACAAATGCCCCTGCTGCTTTCCAGCGTGTAATGAATCATGCACTCCGCGATCAACTGGGCAAAACGTGCATTGCGTATCTCGATGATATCCTGGTATTTTCGCGCAATCCCGACGACCATTCCCGCGACCTTGAAGCCATCCTTACATGCCTATGCGATAATAACCTGCACGCAAAGGCCGCAAAATGCGAATTCTTTGCAGAATCCGTTGACTTCCTTGGCCACGTTCTGTCGAAAAATGGTGTGGAGACCGACCCATGCAAGTTAGAGGCAATCCGTGAATGGCCGCTGCCCAAATTGCAGACCGACATCCATGGATTTCTCGGGCTCAGCGGCTACTACCTCCGCTTCATCAGGAATTACGCACAGACCGCGCTTCCACTAACCGAACTACTAAAGGGTGATGTCTTTACTTGGAACGCTGACGCCGAAGCCGCATTCCGCAAGCTCCAAGATCATCTGTCGTCGGCGCCGATCATTCATCAATTTGATCCGAAACGCAAGACTCGCATTGAAACGGATGCTTCTGGCACTGCCATCGGTGGCGTCTTACACCAGAAGCATGACGGTAAATGGTGCCCCGTTGCATTTTACTTACTAAAGCTCAGTGACAGCCAGCGCAGATGGCTAGTACATGAAATGGAATTTTTTGCCGTAATCCGTGCCCTTACGACATGGCACCATTATCTACATGGTATCCGCTTTGAAGTCCTTACCGATCATCAGTCAATCAAGACCATTAAGATGCACACGAAATTTTCTGACCGCCAAATCCGCTGGCTCGAGAGGTGGCAAGCATTCGACATGGTAATCAAATACCGTGCCGGATCCAAGAACGTCGTCGCTGATGGCCTATCGCACTCACCAGTTTCGCAACCGGACATCCGCCCCAAAGAACACAAGCAGTCAGTCCATCCACTGCTTACACCACTCCCGATTATCTCGCAACCAGATGCGCTGATAACGACCATGCCGACGCCTATACCGCAACCCGCTCAGCTGCCCGCCGCACCACTGACGTCATTGCCCGATCCAAATTCCGCTCCAACGGCGGCTCCGACGCCTACCCCATCACCTGCCCTACCGCAAGATGTCGAAGATCTTACGTCTGCATTCGGCAATTTGAATATCAGTGCGATTTTTACCGATCCCACTGAATCTTCCACGATGGATGTTCAGTTGCTACACGAGGACGCGCAGATGCCGGTAAAAACACACACTGATGATGCTGGTTTCGATATCCATTGCGTTGCGAAATTCTCACTGGACCCATTCGAATTAAAATTAGTCTCTACAGGAATCGCCGCCCGCGCACCGCCAAACTCTTATCTACGCATCGCGCCACGCAGCGGATTAGCATCGAAAGGCATCGAAGTTCTCGGCGGCATCATCGACCGGAATTATACCGGCGAGATTAAAGTCTTGCTGTTCAATAGCTCCCGCTCGAACATCGATATCACCGCTGGTGACCGAATCGCGCAATTAATTCCTACAATGATCGTGCATCCGCAACTAATACAAGTGGATAAACTCTCCGACATGGACCACGGAACCAGTGGATTTGGTTCTTCGGGGATGGGGAGGACCCCACTTGCACGCATGGCGGCGATCAAAACGCTAAAGATCCCGACAAGTACCAACACAGCAGACTCATATCTCGGCGATGCACAGCTCGAACGGATTGCTCATCTGCTACAATCAGGCGATGAAATACATTCAAAGAGCGTGAAGGAAACGGCAGCGAAATACCATTTACATCAGGGCGCGCTCTTTAAGAAGGGGTGCCGCTGCGTGGGTAAGAAGGCCGATCGTTTGCTACTAATGCGCGAGTTTCATGATTCGGAGGCGGCAATGCACCCAGGTGTTCGCAAAACGCATAAGCGTTTGAGTGAAATATTTTACTGGCCCGGCATGTACGTTGATTGCAAGGAATACATTCAGACCTATGACAAATGCCAACAGATCAAGAACAGCACACGGCCAAGCGATGCACCGCTACAACCTTTAGAGATTCCACAGCGAAATTGGTCGAGTGTGAGTATGGATTTTATTGTGAGCCTGCCGAAAACGAAAGATGGCTATGATGCGATCATGGTGGTCGTGGACCGTCTTTCAAAAATGGCTCACTTTATTGCCACGCATGCAACAGCAATGGCACAGGAGACAGCGCAACTCTATTTGGAGCAACTCTACCGCTTACATGGACTGCCAGATTCCATCATCTCAGATCGTGATCCCAAGTTTACTTCATCTTTCTGACGCACACTGTGGAAATGGACTGGAATGGAATTACAGATGTCGACAGCAGGCCACGCACAGACCGATGGCCAAATGGAAAGAGTTAACCAAACGTTGGAGGCAATGCTATGCGTGACCTGCAATAACCACCAAAATGATTGGAAAATGCTGCTCCCGCTGGCCGAATTTGCATACAATTGTCACAGCAACAGCTCAACGCAGCATAGTCCGTTCTATGTAAATTACGGATTCCAACCTGCAACTGCTGCGAACCTTGCGTTTAATACCAATTCTCACGACCCTGCCTCAAGCGAAGTACTCTCAAGGATCGCAGATATCGGCGAGGAAGTACGTGCTAATCTGAAACATGCACAGCTCCGCTGGGTCGATAACCATGATAAAAAGCTGCACGAACCAGATGTCAAGGCTGGTGACCAAGTTATGCTTTCCACACGCTTCACAACGCCACCATATTTACAGAATCGTACCAACAGCTCGCTTCAACACAAATGGTCAGGCCCTTACAAGGTAATTAAAGCTGTTGGCAAGAACGCATTTAAGCTAGAACTACCACTCAACATGTGCATCCATCCAGTGGTGTCTTAGTCCTATCTCAAGAAGTACAATGAATCGGATCGCTTCGAAGAGCGCACCCTAGATAAGCCACTGCCAGTTGAAATAAACAACCACCTGGAGTACCGGATCGAAAAGATTGTCTCACACCGGAACTTCAGGAACAAGCGACAATACCTGGTGCACTGGGAAGGCTATGGCGAGAATGACCGCACATGGGAGCCCGAGCCTGCATTTGCCAATGCAAAACAGGTACTAAAAAAGTACAAGGACGCTCAGGGGCTCAATGGACATGCCAGAGTCAAGTCCTAAGAAGGGGCGAATGTGAGGATGATTGGCTGCACTAAAAGGTACAATCATAGCCAATCATACCAGGGCTATATAAAGAGCCCGATAGTCTTATTATTATTGTTTCTAGCCTCCCTTAGTTCTTTGACGGGGATTCGTATCACACAATACATTATAGTAGAAACCATCTTTACATAAAATTGCAGTCAAACGTGAATCCACAGTTTGCCCGGTTCTTATCCATTATTGCCGAGTACAATTTCACAATTTCGTATCTGAAGGGGGCATTGAATATGGTAGCTGATGTGTTGTCGCGGCCGTCGAAAGCACTAACAGATGCAGAGAAAGGCTACAGATACATACTTGATTCGAGACCAACTATTGGGTCTAAGGAGGCATTGTTCGAAAGAGATGCTGCATACCAGGCAGCCACTAAGGCACCTAGAGTAGTGGAGCAGCCAGCGGCTAAGCCAATAGCTGTGCCAACAGCTGAGCCAGTGGCTGTGCCGGTAACTGTGCCAGCAGATTGTGCAGATGAGCAGCGTTCACCAAGAACTAGCCAGCAGATCACCCAGCCAGATAGTTCCGATGAGGAAGAGCAGATGGCAGAAGTGATACATGATGCGGTGGATATCGCTGAAGGTCGCGATTGCGCGGGCGATAGTTCAGATAGTAGTGGAGCTCAGACGCCAGATGCTGTACATCAGGCAATGGCCATTGCAGAAGGATGGGATGTTATGATGGATGATTTGTTCAAATCTGCGAGGGAGGAGTTAGAGCATCTAGGAATCAACAATCCGTTGGATGCTAAAGTGGAAGATTTGGAGCGTCTAGGGCTGTATGTGTTACAGCAGAATGCCAAGGAATTGCAGGTGGTGTTGTTGAGACCTAATGCAAAGTTGCCAGTGCGGAAGCATGCAGACAACGTCAGGTTTGATGTGGCGTCAGTAGATGCTTGCATGTTAGCGAAAGGTAAAGTAACCATGGTTCCTTTGGGAATTGCCGCACGACCACCGGTTGGGACATTTATTAAGATTGAGTCGCATAGTGGTATGGCAAAGGATGGCATTTTCATCGTCGGCAGAATAGTTGATCATGGATATACCGGAGGAATCTTGGCATTGGTGTATAATGTGAGTGGATCAGATCGTTCGGTTGCTAAAGGCGAGCATGTTGCACAGCTGGTGATATATAATGCTGCTACTCCGCCTGTGGTCCAGACCATATTGCTAGATCAGACCGATCGTGGTATTCATGGATTTGGTTCGACAAATACCGCAGAAGCTAATGCAACTACAGTACTTCTGTTGGAATTCTTGCCTGAAGGCCAGGAGCAAGAAGGGAAGAGGAGAAGAAGTTTAGAAGTTAAGAATGTATTGAAAGCCTTAAAGAAAAACAGGCAGAAGACAAGGGACAAGACCAGGCCCTTTATATAGGCTTCTGGCTGTCAAGAGAAAAGAGTAAGAAAAAGGCCAAGGGCTATCAGTGTTCTTGTTGGGGAAGATGACACTGAAAGCACAATAGGCTGACAGTAAATACTGCCATAAAAGGAAAATCACACCATCTATGCATGGATGTCACCATGCTAGTGACCCATGTGGTGTGATAAGAAAGATAAGGAAGAGAGGCAGGATTAGGGATGGAAAATCAAAGCAGTGCTTATTTCCAACAGCCACTACTTTCCTCTATGAGGATTATCTAGTATAAATAGCTGTAGTTCTTCCAGGGTTTATGAGGAATATATTAACTTGTTCTGAAGTTAACTTTTTCTACAACACGCATGCCACTGTCTCTTCATGAGTTGATTATGACTCGCCCAACTCAGCCGTCACTTCAAGAGGCAATGAACCTGATCCGTGTACATGTTGAGTCAGTGCAGGCCATGTGTAGACTATCTAAAAGTAATAGTCTGAATAGCTGGAGATATTGTTCCTTGGCTCTCCAAGTCACCGACTACAAGCTATATTGTAGAAACAATTAAAAGAATTAAAAAGGAATGCGGGTTCAAACAATGAACCTACTAGAAAACAATATTATAAACAATCGGGTAGTCACCCTGATCACTCATGTCACGCGCATTAATCAATTAGCGAGACACATCAAGACCCTGCGATCAGCAGGTAAACATAGTATATAAAGTTTACATGTTCTTCATATTTTAATGGTAAACTTTACCTTCGTTTTTAATCGTTACAATTGGTAGCACCTCTAAATAAAATTTTGTAACTTTTATAAACGATAGCCGTTGACTTCTTTGACTTGAACTTGTCATTTGACATCTGACATTTGAACATTTGAACCACACTGATACGCGTTGACTGACTAGCTATCTGAACCCGACCTGAATTTTTATTGAAAACTGAAAATGAACGATATGAGCAGGCTATACAAGTTCGCAGTTCTGCCCGAGAACTCATCTGCCCAAGACATCCACACCTGGATTCGCGCTTGGGAAGTGCGTGGGCGTAACGGACTTTGCTCGCTTAATGATGCCCTCGTTTATGTGGAGGACAGTGTCCTGGTCCGCTATGACAGATGGCAGCAGGATGCAAACACTACTGTAGGTGATTCATTTGAAAATCTAAAGACATTTCTGACAAGCCAAATGGGACTTGGTATGACGGAAACGGGTGCTGGCCTTGAATTGCTGTCCTTTCCAGCGACGAACGACATCTGCCAATTCAATGACACCTTTCTCCGTTTGGCGCAACAGGCTGGGTGTGAAAAACTGCAGTGTGCAGTGGGATTCTACGTGAAACGCATGCCGTTGTCAATATGCGAATT
>KZ303559.1:21982-40640 GCA_002705745.1 Coemansia reversa NRRL 1564 | reverse complement strand
CGCGCGTCGTGGCTGCAACCATCAGCAACAGATACTGCGACATTGGATAATGACATGGAACTGGCAGTGCCAGCAATGCCAGTATCAGCAGACAACGTTTCTGCTGGTAATGATGACGTATTTTTTGATGCTCAGGAGGAACAAACGCCCGAGATGGATGACTTGTTGGAGAGTTTCGAGAAACTTTCATTGATGACAATTAATTCGGATCAAAATACCGATGATGATGAACTGAAGGTGGTTATCCTTCACCCGCAAGCAACGCTTCCTGTGTCGGCTCACGAAGAAGATGCCGGGTATGACGTAGCTATGCCAAACACAATGATACTGCACCCTGGCACGACAACAAAGGTTCCCTTGGGGATTGCTGCCGAGGCGCCGACAGGCACCTTTCTTAAAGTTGAGGGATGCAGCAGTCTAGCCGCGAGAGGCGTGCATCCGATTGGCGGGGTCGTAGACCACGGTTATACGGGAGAGATTTCGGTTTTGCTGCGAAATGCTTTGAAGAAAACTGTGAAACTCAGCGCAGGTGAGAAAGCCGTGCAGTTGGTGGTAGTTAAGATCGCTAAGCCGCATACAGTTCGGGTTCGAGAACTGCGGGCGACGGCCCGTGGCACTGGTGGTTTTGGTTCATCAGGTAAGATGATTGCTGATATATCCTCTTGGACCGTGTCGCTTGGCGCAGCATCTGATAGCTACAAAGGGGATCGCATGCTTGAGCGAATTTTTGTGATATTGAGCAGCAAGCAGCCAGTGGCACCGTCGGCAGCAACCAGTCTGTAAAAGTTCCACATTCGCAATGATATTTTGTATAAGAACAGCCGACGCTGCATCGGTTCAGGTCAATTGCGCGAGAAATTATTGGCTGAAGCTCACGCATCTGCGGTTTCACTTCATGCGGGCGAGGCTCGCACATTTGAGCAACTGCGCCACAACTGGTTTTGGCCACACATGTATGAGGACGTGAGAGAGTACACTCGATGCTGTGTAACTTGCCAGAAGACTAAGCGCGGTGATATGAGACCAAAGGGTTTGCTCCAATCATTGGAGATTCCAGAGCTGCCGTGGGACAGCGTTGCAATGGATTTCGTCACACGGTTACCAAAGTCGCGGAATGGTTGCTCCGTGGTTATGACAGTTATTTGCCGATTGACAAAGATGGTTCATTTTGTGGCAACTAGCGATGATGCAACAGCGGTTCAGACAGCACGGTTATTCTTTAAGGAAATTGTGAAGCTGCATGGTTTACCGAAATCAATTGTCAGCGATAGAGACCCGAAATTCACATCACAGTTCTGGCGTGAATTATTTAGACTTTGTAAGACGCAGCTGAAGATAAGCACAACGAACCATCCACAAACAGACGGACAGAGCGAGCGCACAAATCAATCTCTTGGTGCCCTGCTACGGGCGACGTGTACAAAGGATAAGGATTGGGATGAACATCTACCAGCAGTGGAATTCGCATTTAATAGCTCGATGAACTCGTCCACAGGATTCTCACCGTTTGAGCTGAATCAAGGATTTACACCATATATGCCGGTACAGGGCGATAGTGCAAATGTGCCCGCGGCTGGCGAATTTCTGGATCTTTGGCGCAGCAAACTAGCGGCTGCGAAAGAAAGCATTGAGCGTGCACAAGAACAGTCGCAGAAGTACCATGACAAGAAACGTGTTGAACTAAAACTAAATGCTGGTGATGAAGTACTAGTTTCGATGAGCTTGATGTCACCCAAGCATCTTCAGTCCAATGACAAGCGTACGCTCTGGGACAAGTGGCACGGACCGTATAAAGTGATTGAAGCTAAAGGGCCAAATGCCTACAAGCTTGATCTGCCATTGACACTCAAGATCAATCCGGTGATCAATGTGGATCATCTTAAACGATACCAGACCACAACTCGCTTCCACTTTACCAATTATCACCCGCCACCGGATATGATTGAGGATCAAGTCGAATGGGAGGTTGACAGAATTGTTGACGAGCGCACCATCACTGACAAGACAACTGGACAGAAGACCCGACAGTTGCTGGTTAAATGGGTTGGCTACGATGACGCGGATAATTCCTGGGAACCCCCTGATGCCTTCAAGAATGCCGATGAAGCAATTGCAAAGTTTCGCAAATTGTACAAAGAAAGCAAACGACCTATGCGACGCTCCCAACGCATATGCAACAAGAACAGCGTGACAAGAGTTTAAGTTGGGAGGAGTGTCACGCGCATTAATCAATTAGCGAGACACATCAAGACCCTGCAATCAGCAGGTAAACATAGTATATAAAGTTTACATGTTCTTCATATTTTAATGGTAAACTTTACCTTTGTTTTTAATCGTTACAACTCATATTGTTTAGCGATGATCACGTGATATATCACATGACACCGCAAACAACACCATGTACAAACATGCCGATCCATCTACAATGGTGGTAGCTGCTTTGGAAGATCTTGGTTCCTTTGTTGGGCTGCAAATCGCAAAAGCCAAGAAAGAAGTGAAACCATCCACTGTGGCTGCCGCAAGTGGTACTAAGCATTTTGAAATGCTGCGCAAGGTTGTGCTTAAGAGAGGAGTACCAAGTGAGACCTTTGACGCCCGCGCAGCTAGTAACGAGTGTGTGATGTGTGGCAGCGCCAAGCACAAGGCGTCACAGTGCACTGAGCGCCAGGGAAATGCCAATTGAGGATGGAATCTGAATTGCGCCATTCCTCAGCAATTGATAATGAACCTCTTATTATTCGTGCAATAAACGGGTTCCAAGTTGATTCAAGTGAGAAATTATATTTAGAATTCCCACTCGGGGAGAAAATCTATGCTGCGTTACTGGATACTGGTGCAGATGGTTCATTCGTGAGTACAAACACTGCAGAAGAACTCGGACTATCCTTGGAGAGGCTGCCATACACATGCGTGGTTGTAGACGCAGGGAAACGGGAGCTTGGCAATGTGGAATTCATGACCAGAGTGACCCTGCACCTTGGTAAAGGAATTGAAGTGAACACGGAGTTCAAAGTGGCGCCAATCGCTGTACCATTCATACTGGGAATACCATGGATGAAGGTGAACAATGCAGCAATTGAGACAAAGCAAGCATGCATCTCAATTGATTTTTGAGGTGAGCGAGTGAGAATACAATGCGCACCACCTATCAGACAGCCCTTGATTGCTGACACTGCCACGGAACTGAACCTGATCACATTTGAAGAATTAGAAGAGGTTAGTGATGACGACATTGAGTATATTGCGCTCATCGACCACAAAGATTCTGACTTGTATGTGTGCATGTTAGACAATGAAGACAAGACATACGCAAATGACTGGAGAGTGAAAGGGAGGATGGAGCAATTGCTGAGCAAGTACAGCAATGTATTCGAGGAACCACCAGTGGGACTTCCGCCGAAGCATGCTGTGGATCATCAAATTGTTCTTGCGCCTAACACCCGCCCAATTGCGCGCATGGCCTACCAACAGAGTCCAGATAAACAGGCTGAGATAAAGTGACAAGTGGATGCATTGAAAGCCTCGGGTTATATTCGTGATTCTAATTCACCATGGGTGGCGCCAGTTTTGCTAGTTGGCAAGAAGGATGGTAGTATGTGGCTGTGTGTTGATTATCATGCTTTAAATGTTAGAACGGTAAGGGATCACTACCCATTACCACTGATTGAAAATTTAATTGCAGTTACACATAGCGCAAAGGTATTTTCAAAGCTGGATTTGCGTCAGGCTTACCATCAAGTGAGCATTGCCAAGGGGGATACAGAAAAGACCGCGTTCACTACATGCCACGGATCATTTGAGTACACAGTCGTACTGTTTGGGCTTTCTAACGCACCTGCTACGTTTCAGCGACTGATCCAGAATGTACTTGCCAATCTGTTAGATAACGGTGTAGTGGCTTATTTGGATGATATTCTGGTCTATGCCCCAATAATTGAAGTGCATACGGCATTACTGCATAAGGTATTGAAGAGATTGCGTGAACACCAGTTGTATGTTAAACTGGAGAAATGTGCATTTTACCAGTGCCGCGTTGGTTTTCTGGGACATGTATTATCCGACCGTGGTGTTGAAACTGACCCAGAGAAGATTTCGGCAATTAAAGATTGGAAATTGCCAAAGTCGCTGACAGATGTTCAGGCTTTTCTTGGCCTGACTGGCTACTATCGCCGATTCGTTAACAAGTTTGCAGAGATATCTGCACCATTGTCGGAATTGTTGAAAAATGATGAATTCAAGTGGACAAAAGCAGCGCAGAAGGCATTTGTTGAATTAAAGGAAGCTATGACAAGTACACCAGTATTGGTGATATTTGACCCAACGGCACTGAAAAAAGTGGAGATGGATGCATCTGGATATGCTATCGGTGGAGTTTTATATCAAGCAGACAAGGATGGGCACTGGCATCCACTAGCATACTACTCAAAAAAGTTGATAGATGCCGAGCGCAATTATACAGTAATGGAACAGGAGCTGCTTGGGCCTGTTTGTTGTTTGCGGACATGGGAACATTGGCTAAACCAGGACATCATCGTGGAGACAGATTATAAAGTGCTAGAATATTTGTTCATGCAGGCAGACATTTCAGGTCGGCATGCCCGTTGGATTGAGACATTAAGCAGATATGATGCAATTGTGAAATATCAGCCAGGTGTGCAAAATGCGACTACAGATGCACTTTCGCAGGCATCATGGTTGCATCCAACTGCGACGGAAATGGCAAATTTAGATAATGAGGACAATGCCGCAATTCCAGCAGAACCAGTTGATAAGGTTGACGAGGCTGATGATGACGAAGTATTCTTTGACGCGCAGGAAGAGCAGACACCGGAAATGGATGATCTTTCAGCAGAATTTGAGAAACTTTCGCTAATGACTGTAGATGTAGATCAGAATGACAACGATGACAACCTAAAAGTTATTATTCTGCATCTGCAAGCAACATTCCCAGTGTCGGCTCATGGCGATGATGCCAGCTATGATGTGACGATGCCAAATACGGTTATACTGCATGCAGGAAAGACAATGAAAGTTCCATTAGGCATTATGGCGCAAGCACCACCAGGGACTTTTCTGAATTAGAAGAATGCAGTAGTTTAGCTGCAAGGGGTGTGCACCTGATTGGCAGTGTTGTGGACCACAGTTATACGGGCAAGATCAGTACAGTCTTATATAACTCATCCAAAAAGACTGTGAAACTTGGTGTGGGTGAGAAAGTCACACAGTTGGTGGTAATCAAAATTGCAAAACCACAAACAGTTTGGGTCAAAGAATTGCAGGCTACATCTCGCAGCACTAGTGGTTTCGGGTCGACGGGCAGAATGATCACGGATATCTCATCATGGAAGGTGTCACTGGGCGCAGCATCTGAAAGTTACATTGGTGATCACATATTGGAATGGATTTTCGCTATGCTGCACAACAAAGAGCCGGCAGCAGCATCAGCAGCGGCAAGCTTGCAGAAATTCCATATCAATGATGGAGTTTTGTACAAGAACAGTCGGCGCTGTGTCGGATCAGCTAAATTGCGCGAGAAATTGTTGGCTGAAGCACATGCGTCCGCGGTGTCACTTCATACGGGCGAGGCTCGCACATTTGAGCACCTGTGCCACAATTGGTTTTGGCCGCAGATGTATAATGATGTCCGAAAATATACGCGCTGCTGTGTTATTTGCCAGAAAACAAAGCGCGGTGATACTAGACTAAAGGGTCTTCTACAGTCATTGGAGATCCCTGAGCTGCCATGGGATAGTGTTACGATGGACTTTGTTACACGGTTACTGAAATCGCGAAATGGTTGATCGGCAGTTATGATGGTTGTGTGTAGATTGACAAAGATGGCACACTTTGTGCCAACCAGCGATGAAGCAACAGCAGTCCAGACGGCGCGATTGTTCTTTAAAGAAGTAGTCAAGCTGCATGGGCTGCCTAAGTCGATTGTCAGCGATAGAGATCCGAAATTTACGTCGCAGTTTTGTCGTGAGTTATTTAGGCTTTGCAAAATGCAACTAAAGATGAGTACGACAAACCATCCACAGACAGATGGGCAAAGTGAACGTGCAAACCAATCCCTTGGTGCACTGCTGTGGGCGATGTGCTCAAAAGACAAGGATTGGGATGAACATCTGCCAGCAATGGAATTTGCTTTCAATAGCTCTATGAACTCATCGACAGGATTTTCACCATTTGAGTTAAATCTGGGGTTTGCACCATACATGCCAGTGCAGGGCAAGGGCACTAATGTTCCAGCAGCTGGCGAATTTCTTGATCTCTGGCGCAGCAAACTAGCCGCTGCAAAAGAAAATATTGAACAAGCATAGGAAAGGTCGCAGAAGTACCATGACAAGAGACATGTTAAACTAAAGCTAAATGTAGGTGACAAAGTACTAGTTTCAATGGGGCTGACATCTCCTAAGCATTTGAAGTCAGATGATAAGCATACTCTCTGGGACAAGTGGGACAGACCATACAAAGTGCTGGAGGCCAAAGGTCCAAATGCCTATAAGCTAGATCTGCCATCAACACTCAAGATTAATCCGGTGATTAATGTAGAGCATCTCAAATGTTACCAGAGCTCAGAACAATTCCACTTTACTAACTATCATCTAGTACCAGATATGATTGACAATCAAGCTGAATGGGAGGTTGACAAGATTGTTGATGAACATACAGTGATAGATGAGACCACTGGCCAAAGGATTTGACAGTTTCTGGTCAAATGGACAGGCTATGATTATGCTGACAATTCTTGGAAATCTGCTGATGCATTCAAGAATGCAACTAAGGCACTTGCGAAGTATCAAAAACAACACAAGATAAACAGACGACCCACGCGATGCTCCCGACATATACATGATAAGAACAACGTGACAAGAGTTTAAGTTGGGGGGAGTGTCATGTGCATTAATCAATCAGCGGGACACATCAAGACCTGTGATCAGCGGGTAAACATTACAGCTATTTAAAGTTTCAGTTACCGAGATCTTAGTAATGAAACTTTAGTTTGTTTTAATCATTTCATCAGGCTAATTGTGCATATGTACATGTTGGTATATATACACTACCTGTGATGCTGATTGGCTGCATCAGGGGTACTCACCCTGACCACCCATCATAGAGGGTATATAATACCCCACAGCTGGGCCTTAATTGTTGTTTATGTTTCCTTAGTTCTTTTATAGGGATTCTACTCTATTGTTTATTATAAACGCTAAAACCATCTTCACACTACCCCATGGGTTAAAAACAATAGGTTTCTTTAGCTTGTTTTGGATTGTTTAACGATTGTATTAGTGACTACTAGTAAACCCTTATTAAATTTGGTAGCACCTCTGGTTTGCTACTAGTAGTGATCATTTTAACATGGAAAAACAAGTAGCAAATATGGTGCAGCAGGTGGTAAAGTTGCATGAGCAACTTGCAGTAGCTAACAAAAGAATGTTGCAAATACAGGCACAGTCAGAGGCCAGCATGCAAGCTCAACAGAGCATGTTGACAGATATTGCACGTTCACAACTGTTCATGCAAATGGCCACCATGGTCCCTCCACTCCAGTCAAAGGAGGGAAAGAAGAGCTTGGCAGTTGGACAGTGGCCAGTGTAGGAAATCTCGCTACTGTGGATGCACAGTAGCGCAGTGTTTCCTGCATTTATCTTTTCATGACCACTTTCCCTCAAGACATCCATTTCCCTCAAGACCTTCTCCTCAGTTGTCCGTATCTCATGACTACACTGATGACCAAGAATTTGATCAAGGACTTGGAGGGCCCCTTTTAAGGCGCCCTCCTCTCACTCAACATTAGTTTCATTTTCTTTTAAGTCCTTCACATCTCATATTCAATAGCTTAATAGAATTGTTAGGCTAGTGAATTGGAGAGAACAAGGCAACAACGATTTAAGCTTTAATATACAAATTGTTTTAAGTTTCTAACTATTCATTTATTTCGTTAATAGCATTGAAATATCAAATAAAAACGCTATAAACTACAGCCAGAATCTGCTGGCCGCATTGTAATGATGAAAGCTGCGATAGCTATGATAACTTCGGCAATGTATGATTAATGCATTGACTTTCATCAATGCATATTGAAAGGGGAAAAGGTTATAAATATATTCCCCACAGCATCTATTCTGGAGTTAGTTCTCTTTAAGTTCTTTCTGGGATTTCTCTTGTAAACTTACTTTATAGTAGCAAACATTATAACATGCATGATGGATGAAGCTCAAGCAATAGACCACTAGAAAGTTTTGGTGGTTCTTTCGAAACTGCCGCCGAGTGACCAGGAGGCTTTCTATACACACTGCTGTGAGTGCAATTTGGATGATGGATCTTAGAATGTTGCAGTCTTGGTATTGACCAGACACTACAGTGGTACTATTTCCAAGCTGGATGCTGAAGCTCACCGAAGATTTCTTCACCTTCCAATGGATTTGGAATTGTTTGAGAAATTCTTATCCAAGTTCACCATGCTTTCTTTCCAATGTGGCAACAAGCTTAAGGATCAGCATGTTGTGAGGCAATTGGCAGTATCACTACTGACAGCAGTACAACAACAGCTTATTTTGAATGCCCGCAGAGATGAAAATCTGAAATGGGGTGACATAGTGGTGCTAGGAAGGTCGCAATTTCACACAGCAAATGCAATGGATGTGGATGCACTTTCAACAGGTCATAGGGACACAGAAATGCTGGATACCATGGATGAGATTAACAATATTTTGTCATTTACTGCAGGCAAGAAGAGCAGGCTCCCAAAGGTGCCACTTTACCAGAAAGTTGCAAAACATTGCAGTTCTTGGAAAGAATATTGCAGACGCACTGGCAAGAATTCTTGTCTTGGTTGTGCCAGCGATGAACACATCTGGGGCAAGTGCTCACTTAACCACCCAAAAGGGGGAAGGGATTAAGTGGACAGGAGTCCTTAGTCCCTAGTTTATCTTTGGTAGCTGTTTTGGGTATTAGTAACATAACAGTTTACCAGAAAATCTCCCCTGCAGACCAATTGCTGGTCAACGGTCATATTGATAGCCATACCATATGCACACTGGTTGACAATGGATTGAAAATCAGCATAGTACATCTAAGAATATGTGAGTGCCTACATTTACACACAGAAAACTCACATCCCCGCAACTAATGTGCATGGCAAGTGGCCAGATGTACAAAGCTGCTGAAGAGTGCTGCATTATTACTATTGAATTCCCGGAGGTGACGGTGACAGTTGCATGTTTAGTTTTGGCAATCGCCAAAGATGTCATTATTGGCAACGATTGGTTGAAAAGCAATGTGGGTGTTATCAATTGTAAATTTGATATTATGGAACTCAGACCCTGCAGCAACAGCCAAACAATTCATGGCAATAACACGCCAAAGTTGCTGAACAAAACACACATGCTATCGATACATGGATTAGAACTTGCTTACAAAAATGATGAGATTGATGAGTGGGGTTGGATCTGCTTGGAATGGCCTGATGACAGTGTGAAAATTGCTGCAATTTCCATGTCGCAAGAATGCCAGCTGGATAAATTACGCGCAAGGTATGCAGGCATTCTAGACGAGCCACCAATGGGACTGCTGGCAAAGGGCAGGCCTGAGATGGAATTACACCTGAAGGAGGGCACAATGCCCATTGCTAAGTTGCCATACCACTTAGTGCATGCAGAAATGATGGAATTGGAGCGGCAGTTGGCCGAGTTACTGAAGAAAGGGTATATCAGACCTTCCTCAAGCCCGTGGGGTACTCCAGTGCTGTTTGTGAAGAAGAAGGATGGCACACTGTGACTACGTATGGTCTATTGTGGATTAAATCAAAAAATTATCTGTGACGCATTTCCGATGCCAAGGATAGAGGAGTTGCTTGATGACATATGCAGAGCAACTATTTTCTCAAAAATTGACCTGGTCTAAGTGTATCATTAGGTGCACATCTGCGATGAGGACATACCAAAGACAGCATTTCGTATGAAATCCGGCTCATTTAAATACACAGTTGTTCCATTTGGTTTAACAAATGCACTGGCCATTTTCCAGCGAGTCATGAATCACGCATTGATGGATTTGCTAGGTAAGACATGCATCATGTATTTGGACGATATTCTGGTATTTTCACGAAACACGCAGGACCATGTGCACAATTTGGATGTGGTACTCACATGGCTAAAAGAGCACAATCTATGGTTGAAACCCGAAAAGTGCACATTCTTTCAGATGTCAATTAATTTTCTTGGCCACCAGCTGTCAAAAGATGGTGTTGTAACAGATCTAATGAAGGTTTCTGTCATTTGCAAATGGAAAACGCCAGAATTGACCACAGATGTCTGTGCATTTTTAGGCTTGAGCAGCTATTATCGACAGTTTGTAAAGGACTACACAAAGATAGCAGTGCCGATGATGGATATACTGGCACTATCATCATTTGCGTGGAATAAGCAGGCCAATGCAGCATTTCACAAACTCAAGCAGCAACTGTCTTCTGCACCAATCATGTGGCAATTTGACCCAAACTTACCAATCCGTGTAGAGATGAATGCTTCAGGAACAGCAATCAGCAGAGTTCTTTATCAGAAACACAGTAGTAATTGGCAACTGGTAGTATTCTATTCAGCAAAGATGACACTGACGCAACTGAACTACCCCATACATGAGCAGGAGATACTCGTGATAGTGGCTGCGCTAGGCATATGGCAGCACTATTTGGCAGGCATGGATTTCAAGCTTATCATTGATCACGAATCAATTAAGTACAACTAAATGTAATGCAATTTGTCTAAGCACCAGCTGTGTTGGCTTGGTGTCATTGAACAATTTCGATTTAATCCGGTGTACCGAAAGGGCTGCAAGAACGTGGTAGCTGATGGTCTTTCATGATCATTGACAATGCAGACTGACAGGGTTCTCGCTGAGAGGATGAACAATGCCGTGCAAGCAGAATAAGCCACCTCTACGACAATGGCAAAACCTAAAACCCCGACCACTACCCCACCTCATGTGGATGAACCAACAGTGCTCAAGCTGCCTACTGAACTGGCAGGGCAACACAAATCACTGACCACACCAGTTTTGGCAGCCACACTGGCAGCACATGACATGGATGAGTTGACAGATGTGCTGAGCCGATAGTCATTAAGCACACTGACTGTACTGCAATCAGAATCAAATTCAATGAAGGTACAGTTGCTACATGATAATGCAGAACTACCTGTTAAAGTCCATGAGGATGATGCTGGATGTGATGTGAGCTGTGTTGAGCCAATCAATATTGCTCTGAAAATGCAAGTAACCATTCTGCTGGGCATTACAGCCAAGGCACTGGCAGGTACTTTTCTGCAATTGGCACCACACAGCAGATTGGCAAAGAAAGGCATCGCATTACTCAGAGGCATTGTTGATGCCTGCTATAACAGCAAGATAAAGGTGATGTTGCTGAACACGGGATCAGCAGTAGTTTTGCATGCTTGTAGAGATTGGATTGCGCAGCTGACTCCAGTCAAAATTGAATTACCGACGGCTATACAGGTGGATAAATTGGATGATTCGGAGTGCAGGTCAGCCAGGTTTGGCTCTTTGGGGATGGGGAGAATAGCAGCTGTATGGATGGCTGCTGTTAAATTCTTTGGGAAAGCAGTAAGCACAAACCTCAACAACTCTTTTATGTTGGAATTCTTGCCTGAAGGCCAGGAGCAAGAAGGGAAGAGGAGAAGAAGTTTAGAAGTTAAGAATGTATTTAAAGCCTTAAAGAAGAACAGGCAGAAGACAAGGGACAAGACCAGGCCCTTTATATAGGCTTCTGGCTGTCAAGAGAAAAGAGTAAGAAAAAGGCCAAGGGCTATCAGTGTTCTTGTTGGGGAAGATAACACTGAAAGCACAATAGGCTGACAGTAAATACTGCCATAAAAGGAAAATCACACCATCCATGCATGGATGTCACCATGCTAGTGACCCATGTGGTGTGATAAGAAAGATAAGGAAGAGAGGCAGGATTAGGGATGGAAAATCAAAGCAGTGCTTATTTCCAACACTTATACCATGCATTACTTCAGTCTCAGAGTGCTATACGTGGCATTTTGCTTTCAAATTTTTTGCTCTTTATTTTTATTACATTTAGTCACTTTTACAGATTCTAACTGAAATGTCTATTTTTTTGCTTTATTTTTCACCTTTTTTTTTTCCCAAATTTTCACCTCTATTTTTCAGCTCCTATTCTTTTCTTTGCTTTATTTTGTCCTTATTTCAGTGCTTGTGTTTTCGCTGTTGGATTTTCAATGGACATATGCATGACAAATTTTTGCTATATCTGAATTTTTGCTACACACAAATTGCAGTAACAATCATCACATTAGGCATTAATTAACTTACTAGTAGTGTTTGTCAACAATGTCACATTTGTACAACAGTGAATACTTGCATGACAAGCATGATAGCTTAGATGCTGCCATGCCAGGAACAGCCAAATGCAGAGAAAGTGCATGCTTGGCAGAGAAGAAACCTTACAGGTTGCCAATTGGTGATGATGATATAAAGCCGCAGATGCCACAGATGCCTGTCATGGAATGCATATCTACTGGTTGTAGGACGGCCATGGCTGAGGCAATGTATGCAACAGAGGGCCAGATCAACTCTACAGTAAATCATCATATGCAAAATCTCATGACAATTGTGAGGACGATTAGATGTGGAACTCACTTATGACATCATAGTGGGAAAGGTGCTTACTTTAAACACTTAGCACGTTTATGTTTTCTTTCTAAATGTTTCCTTAGTCTTTTCACGGGGATTGAAATATATTGCCTACTTTATAGTTTATTCTTCTTTAGAGTTGGTAGCACCTCCTGCTATCTACCTTAAGCTGCAACCAGCCACTAACAGCCGCAAAACAATAGCAACCAGCCACAAACAATCGCAAACTCTATTTTAGCAGTAATTAAAAACCTGCTCCCTCTTTTCCTTGTGCTTTTTAGCAAAATGAACGCCGACCAGTTTAGCCAGTTTATGGCTAGCACAACTGCGCTACCAGGACAAACCCAGGCACTAAAGTTCTCGGATTTTAAGGGCATCGTAGCCCCACTTATTCCATAGGAACAGAAGGCCAATGCAAAGTTTGCTCCAGATGTGGTAAACTGGCTTGTAAGTGCAGACCGCCTACTAAATACAGCGGACTGCCCAGCAAAATGGAAAGTCGCAGTTGCCGCGGATAGTCTACCCGTCAAAAAAGCGAACAGATATTATGCCGACTGCGCGGAAAAGTCACTAAATAGTGCGCTGTGGACAAACTTTGAAAAGTTTGTAGCTGAACATTACAGCAACGCAGTTAATTATGTAGACGCCTATTTCCGCCTAACTGCACTGACTGCGCCAACATCTGTTGCAACTTTGGATACCTTCAGCACCCAAGTAGAACAGTATGCAAAGTCAGCCAAACTTGGTGACCAGGCGACAATGTTGTTTTTTCTTTCGCAGATGCCGCATGGCATCATTTCGCGTGTTTTGATGGAGGCAAAAAACAATGAGCCAATCAAACTCAGCGTTGTTAAAACTCTAGCCGCCAACCACTTTGGCTTTCTCGCTATGGTGGCACATGTGCTGATGGAGATAGATGCTGTGTCAGCTAGAGCCCTGCCAGCAGAATCGGATGGTATCCATGGTGAGTACCGCAGATCGGCATCATTCCCATCGTACAATGCCATCTGCAAATTCGCGACCCGTGAGGAATACGAGGACCGCCACAAGAGAGACGTTTGTCTTGCCTGTGGTGACGCCAAACACAAGCTAAGGAAATGCCCGCAACGTGGCCCAAAAGGCCAGCAGAACTGAGGGATGGTGAGCCCGCAGTTCTGATTAGCAATGTAGCCATCGATTCAGTTTTTAATAAAAGCATGGCCAAAATCTCACCGCAAGAGCAGTTCTTGGCTCACACGTGCATTAATGGTTGCAAAGTTTGCATTATGATTGATAATGGATCGCAAATTGCAATCATTAATAGTGCAACTTGTGAACGCCTGGGACTCACAACAAAACACCTAACTCGCATGCAGCCAGTACATGTGGCTAGTGGTGAGCATTATCATGACTCTATGCACTCATGTCGAGCTGCATTAAAGTTCTCAGATGCTGTGACATTTGCGGTCACTTGTCTGGTGCTCCCTGTTGCTGCAGATGTAATCCTTGGTAACGACTGGTTGCATATGCACGATGCCACGATTAAATGCAAACAGGATATTTTGTCATTTTGTCTCAATGGCCGCGATCATAAAGTTCATGGAATAAAATCGCATACGATGCACGAAAAGAACAGAATGACAACCACCACTGCAAACATTTATGCTGCGCCGATGATGGCCAACATGCTTGAAAACACTATCACAGATGGTGAAGTCACTGAATGTGTCTTTATCAAGCATGATTGGCATAGCGGCAACTCTGTTCAGGTTGCTGCACTTTCATCAGTGCAAGAAAGCACACTCAGGGACCTACATAAACACTATGCAATGGTACTCGAGAATCCGCCTGAAGGCCGCCCGCCTGCTGGTGGGCCCGAAATGGAAATTCATATCCAGGAGGGCAAGGCGCTAATTTCTCGTGCACCATACCGACTTTCGCACACCAAACTAGCAGAACTCAATTGCCAGCTCGCTGATCTGATTAAAAAGGGGTACATATGCCCATCGACGTCGCCATGGGGTGCACCGGTACTTTTTGTCAAAAAGAAGTCCGGGGAACTCCGCCTTTGTGTTGACTATCATGCCCTGAATGAGGTCACAATCAAAGACGCATATCCGATGCTGTGGATTGACGATCTGATTGACGATACGCGTGGCGCACAGATGTTTTTGAAAATCGATCTAGCGCAGGCATATCACCAGGTACACATCTGTGATGAAGATATCCCGAAAATGGCATTTCACACAAAACGAGGATCATTTGAGTACACCGTTGTACCATTCGAACTTACAAACACTCCCACTGCATTCCAGCACATGATGATCCATGCACTTTGCAATCAATTGGGTAAGACATGCATTGCTTACCTTGATGATATTCTGGTTTTCTCACACAATCCGGATGAACATGCCCGCGACCTGGAAGCTGTACTTGCATGCCTACGCAATAATAATCAGCATGCAAAGGTCGAGAAGTGCGAATTTTTCACAGAATCCATTGACTTGCTTGGCTATGTTTTATCGAAAAATGGCATTGAAACCAATCTGTGCAAGGTTGAGGCAATTCGCGAGTGGCCACTGTTATATAATATCCTTTGTTAAAAAGGTATAGCTCACAATGATGATCAAAGGACAATAGGCCACTACTTTCCTCTATGGGGATTATCTAGTATGAATAGTAGTAGTTCTTCCAGGGGTTATAAGGAATACATTAACTTGTTCTGAAGTCAACTTTTTCTACAACAGCCACTGCCCAAGTCGCAGACTGATATTTGTGGTTTTCTTGGACTCAGTGGCTACTACCGCCGGTTCATTAAGAACTATGCACAGACTGCACTTCCACTAACTGATTTGCTGAAAGGTGGCGCCTTTACCTGGAATGCCAATGCTGAAGCTGCTTTTCGAAAATTGCAGGATCATTTGTCATATGTGCCGATTATTCATCAATTCGATCCGCAGTGCGAGACTCATATTGAAACAGATGCTTCCGGTATGGCAATCGGCGGCATATTACACCAAAAGCATGACAGCAAATGGTGCCCAGTCGCATTTTATTCGCTAGAGCTAAGCGACAGTCAACGCAGATGGCCGGTGCACAAATTGGAGTTCTTTGCTGTTATCTGCGCACTCACGACCTGGTGCCATTATTTACACAGAATTCGTTTTGAAGTTGTGACAGATCATCAATCCATAGAAATGGTCAAAACGCATACCAAGTTTTCTAACTGACAGATCCATTGGTTGGAGATGTGGCAAGCATTCGACATGGTAATCAAATACCATGCCAGATCCAAGAACGTAGTCACTGATGGTCTATCATGCTCACCAGTTTCGCAACTGGATATTTGCCCTGATGAATTCAAGCAGTTGGTCCATCTGCCACTTGCACCACTTCCGATCATCTTGCAACCAGATGCGCTGATAATGACCATGCAACACCTATACTACAGCCTGCTCAGCTGCCCACCATGCCACCGATGTCATTGCCCGATCCAATTTCTGCTTCAACAATGGCTCTGACACCTACCCCGCCACCCACCCTGCCGCAAGATGTCGAAGAACTTATGTCTGCATTCAGAAATTTGAATATTAGCACATTTTTTAACAATCCTGCCGAATCTTTCATGATGGATGTTTAGTTACTAAATGAGGATGCGCAGATGCCAGTAAAAGCACATGCTAACAATGCTGGTTTCAATGTTCACTGCATCGCAAAATTTTCACGGGACTCATTCAAATTTAATTGTTTTAAAGACAACAAAGGTTTCATTGTTCCTAACAAATAAAAGAAACCCTTATAGGGAAGAAAACTTTTACTACTCGGAACCGAACCATTCACACAACCAAGTGAGCTGAGCCAGACCACAAAGGAGAGATGGTAATTTATTAAAATTAAAATTAGTTTCCATAGGAATCACTGCCCGCACACCGCCAAACTCCTATCTACGCATCACGCCATGCAGCAGATTAGCATTGAAAGGCATCAAAGTTCTCGGCAGCATCATCGACCAGAATTATACTGGCAAGATTAAATTCTTACTATTCAGTAGCTCCTGCTCAAACATCAATATCACTGCTGGTGACCGAATCGCACAATTAATTCCTATAATGATCACACATCCACAACTAATGCAAGTGGATAAACTCTCCAACACAGACTGTAGAACCAGTGGATTTGGTTCTTTGGGGATTGGGAGGACTCCACTTGCATGCATGTCAGCGATTAAAACACTAAAGCTTTCGATAAGTACTATCACAGCAGACTCATATCTTGGCGATGCGCAGCTCAAATGGATTGCTCATCTGCTACAATCGAGTGACGAAATACAGTCAAAGAGCATGAAGGAAACAGCGGTGAGATACCATTTGCATTGGGGCATACTCTTTAAGAAGGGGCACTGCTGCAAGGGTAAGAAGGCTGGTTGTTTGCAACTGATGTATGAGTTCCATGCTTAGGAGGTGGCAATGTATCCAGGTGTTCTCAAAGTGCATGAGCATTTGAGTGAAATATTTTACTGGCCCAGCATGTACGTTGATTGTAAGGAATACATTCAGACCTGCAACAAATGCCAACAGATCAAGAACAGTATGCAGCTAAGCGATGCACTACTACAACCATTAGAGATTCCACAGTGCAATTGGTCAAGTGTGAGTATGGATTTTATTGTGAGCCTGCCAAAAATGAAAGATGGCTATGATGCGATCATGGTGGTCGTGGACCGTCTTTCAAAAATGGCTCACTTTATTGCCACGCATGCAACAGCAACGGCACAGGAGACAGCGCAACTCTATTTGGAGCAACTCTACTGCTTACATGGACTGCCAGATTCCATCATCTCAGATTTTGATTCCAAGTTTACTTCATCTTTCTGGTGCATACTATGGAAACGGACTGGAACGGAATTACGGATGTCGACGGTGGGCCACGCACAGACCGATGGCCAAACGGAAAGAGTAAACCAAACGTTGGAGGCAATGCTACGCGCGACCTGCAATAACCACCAAAACGATTGGAAAATGCTGCTCCCGCTGGCCGAATTTGCATACAATTGCCATAGCAACAGCTCAACACAGCACAGTTCGTTCTATGTAAATTATAGATTCCAACCTACAACTACTGCGACATTGTGTTCAATGCCAATTGCAATGATGCTGCCTCAAGCAAAGTACTCTCAAGGATTGCAGATGTCAGCGAGGAAGTATATGCTAATCTGGAACATGTGCAGCTCTGCTGGATTGATAACCACGATAAAAAGCTGTGCAAACCAGATGTCAAGGCTGATGATAAGGTTATGCTCTCCACATGCTTCACAATGCCGCCGTATTTATAGAATCACAGCAACAGTTCACTTTAACACAAATGGTCAGGCCCTTATAAGGTAATTAAAGCTGTTGGCAAGAATGCGTTTAAGCTAGAGCTACCACTCGACATGCACATCCATCCAGTGGTGTCTTGGTCCTATCTTAAGAAGTACAATGAATTGGATTGCTTTGAAGAGCGCATCCTGGATAAGCTGCCACTGGTTAAAATAAACAACCACCTGGAGTAGTGGATTGAAAAGATTGTCTCACACTGGAACTTCAGAAACAAGCAACAATACCTGGTACACTGGGAAGGCTATGGTGAGAATGATCACACATGGGAGCCTGGGCCTGCATTTGCCAATGCAAAACAGGTACTGAAAAAGTACAAGGATGCTCAGGGTGTTGTAGAAAAAGTTGACTTCAGAACAAGTTAATGTATTTTTCCCTAACATCAGAAGAACTAATACTATTTATAAGAGATACTCTCCTTGTATAAAAGGTAACCCTTGACTCTTTGATCATCACCGTGAGTGACTGACATTTAATCAAAGAGTCAATATATAATATCATAAAATATTATATAACATCCGCCCCTTCTAGCTTCAACCTTGGTCCTCCAAGGTTTGGAGATAATCACTAACAACATTCTTAGCATGTTGTAGTTCTTCCTTATGCACCCATTCCGCGGTATCTCA
>KZ303558.1:37046-61297 GCA_002705745.1 Coemansia reversa NRRL 1564 | reverse complement strand
ACTATGCAGATGCCCGCTCAAATGCCGCGGACGGAGGACGAATTGCGTGTTGTGACATTTTTACTATTTCTTTATAAACAGTCGCTGCAAGACTGTGGGTATCTGACGGGGCGTGACTCTGATTATCCAAGTACATTTTTGCTTGAAGATGTTATCGGTGCTACGACAAATATAAAGGGCAATTCTCTGAAGTCGACAAGCATCAGTCTAGAGTGCCACAATAACGAGCACCGTGTGCTTGGACGGCATAGATATTTGAAGGGGCAACGCACATGGTTGTATCCCGCCATGTATGATAAGGACAGGCACCCCTCCTTTTTTAAATTCCAGTGGGGATTTGAAGGAGAAGGTGAAATCAGTGCTCATGAGTTCGTCCAAAATCGGGGCATACCAAACGTCCCAAAGCTTCACTACGGAGCTTCTATTGCAGGAAACGGCGGCAAAACTGGCCGTCAGAAGTACGTAGGCGAAGTGATTGTCATGGAGGATGTTGGCGAAACTATTATGAGCGTCTTTGACAAATCCACACTAGCTATGTCCGAAGCAAAAATTATAAACATCTTTGCTGGCTATGCGCACACGCTGATTGCTGCTGCAATTGTGGATGATAATAAAAAGTTTGTGCTTCATCGTGATATATCGACAGGTAACCTAACTGTCCAGAATAACCGTCCATTTATCATTGACTGGGGATGTGGGCGCGTGTGCATTAAAGATGAATGTCGTACTTCCTCAGCCAAAGAATTGATTGGAACAACAATATACATGGGCATTCGCGTTCTAAAGGGATATAGGACCAGATCTGTTATCGATGATCTGGAGTCGCTGTTTCTTGTGTTGTGCCACTGCTTGTGGAAGAGTATTGGCGAGAAAAACGAGAAATTTCGCAATCTATAGTCTGGGAGTGATTTGTCCATCACATCAGGTATGCGCATAGCCTGGCTGCGCACTGAGGCTGGCCTTTTGAAGCAAATGAATATTCCAGAGAACCAGTGTAATTCTCTTTTACTTCTTGCCAAAAGGATGCATGGTCTCTTGTTTTCTACCCACTTTATGGATGCTTGTGATATTTCTAAAGATGATCTGCATGTAAAGAGCTTTAAAGCATCAGAATGGTCTGGAATATTTGAAGAGGCAAGCAAACACACAAAAACCAATAGTATTAAAATGCCTTGTCTCACCAGATTTAGCCAGTGTTTGTCTGACAATTCAAACCGTCGCATTTCATTTACCACTGAATCTCCGCCTTTAGCCCAGGTGAACAAGGATCCATATATTGTGAAAGGTGTACAACTATTTCAAGCAAGTGGCTTTTTAAAAGAATAGTTTTTTCATAAACAAATATTCATAAGGAATCTACAAACAATTACTACATGCAATTCCTTTTTATAGATGTATGCATACACCCTTTCAATGCCTTTTTAATTAGCTCGCATTGAAGGGTGATGCATCACATCTTCAGGGATGCTCTCAGGGTGATTGTACCATCCCTTTTGTCAGCCAACTTGGCTTTGCCCATGGTTCATGTCCAGAAGCCATCCGGCCTCCGCAACATATTTCTAATTTTTGGTTTGCATCTAAAAGCTATTTAGATTGCTCAGACCACTTACTTTCTAGTAGATTATTATTTATTTATAATTCTTCTAACAAGTTATATTGCTTTACCTAACCTACTTTGCTTAGTACTTCTCAATTAAGC
This sequence comes from Coemansia reversa NRRL 1564, assembly GCA_002705745.1. Classification (NCBI taxonomy): domain Eukaryota; kingdom Fungi; phylum Kickxellomycota; class Kickxellomycetes; order Kickxellales; family Kickxellaceae; genus Coemansia; species Coemansia reversa. The sequence continues at coordinate 59,598 of KZ303558.1, read as the reverse complement.
TAATGAACTTGACTAAAGAAGTTGGTGGTAGTTTGGTGGTCGATGTATTAAATGATATTGTGTGAAATGACAAACAATAACCAGAAAATTTATCATTCAAGGCTTAGAGATTCTGTGAAGTACAAGGAGTTGCTGTTTGCTTTTATTGCACAGTTGATGTAGTTTAACTGGTGCTGGAGCAGCAGAATCCATCTAATATGTTTTAGGATAGCACTTTTGTTGTGGTTTTTTGGAAGGAGATTTTTAATGTTTCAATTAATGGTGACCTGCAAGTTGATAGATGTGATACTGATTAACTGAATCAGATCATGTAGATATATATATGTGCACACATATATATATCACTTTAGCGCCTAAGGTTTTAGAAAGGTTTCCTTAGCTTGTTTGGAGTTTAAAGATTTATATTAGTTCACTAGTAAACCTCTTATTATACCTAGGAGTTCTAGAGCCAGGCAAAGTGGAACACTAGCAGCATAAAGAGAACTATGCCAAGCTGGATAACACAGTGGTGTGCAGAGCTGGAAAACTCAATAGAGGAACCAAGGCACACATGGATCCCATCAGCATGTTGGGAGGAAGGAGAGATAGAGGAAGGGGAAGAACTTATAGGTTTCATACCCTCCCAACTAGGGTGCCAACAGCGGCAGAAGGACGGGACTAGACAGACAAACCAATAAGCAGAGGATACTTACCTAAACAGCTTTGCAGTGCTCCAGCAGTCTGAGGACGACTACATAGATGAGGATAAGGCTGACAGAGACCCAAAGCGCCTAAGGGAGACAGTAGTGGATGCGGAGAATCTGAGAGGGACATCTGTGCAGATAGGAGAAAGCTGTGAGAAAGCCCACACATAGAGCAAGAAAATAGAGGAGTACGACAACCCCATAAGACCCAGTGTGGCAGTACAGGGCATCTTGGTGGACCACTGCCCAGGGCTGACCAAAGGGGGGTTGCTGATGGGCTGCTCCTTTTAAAAAATGCCCCGTTCTGGAGGAGAGCAGATGTGAAGGAAAACAGATTTACTGCCAGGGCAGTGCATGCTTGCTATCCAGTGGAGAGACACTAACACCACTGTACTGGAAAACAAAAACCATCTGGAAGTAGAAATGCTTGCGCACCCACCCGAGTGGAGATGCCTCCTAAATTGCCTGCCTGTATGGCAGGAACAGACTCTAGAAGGGAGCATTATAATAGTGTTGATGAAAGTAAACGGGCTACCAAGAGAAACGGTGGTGAAAGAAATTGCAAACATAATGCAAGGATTCAAAACAGATATATTAACAATTCAAGAGACGAATTTAAGACAAGAGGAAGCAGAGGGGATGAGGAAATTGCTGATGACACACCAGCTGTTTTTGAAATTCTCCTGCATGCCTATAACAGAGGTGCAACAACAAAAAGGAGTGGTCGTGATGCTTTCGCTGTGGCTTAGAAATCATCTGGTGGGCAGCAGTGAGGTGGTTTTAGAGCAGTCAGCAGAAGAAGCAGAGAGGGGGATACCCACACATGCACTAGGTACCAGAATATGCCTGCAATTCGCATTTCACAATGTGCCAGAGTTACAGGTGATAGCAGTGTACATGCCCCACCAGGCTACTAACCCAGAGGCATGGGCATGCATGTAGGCAGTAGTGACATAGTAGTTTTGCACTGCACAGTACCAGGGCCAGGGTGTTTTGGTAATGGGTGATTTAAATAAACGGATAAATGAGGGAGGATGGCTGAGCAATTTGGGGAGGCTGCTTTACAACAGCCACTGGATCACAGAAGCACATAGGAGCCTCTACAGTGCACAAGGTGGAGCGACCTCACTAGCCAGGGAATAAGTGCAGCAGAGCAGAATTGATTTTCTATTTGCATTGACACACCACAGATTGGGTTTCTGGCAGGTGATAGTAGTTCAAAACCAAACAGAGCTAAGGGAAGACCACCAGCTAAATGTGAGGGAATGGGCAGTGAAATTTGGCTGGCACAGGGCAGCGCAGCCAATACAGAATGCATGCTGACACATAAACTATGCAGGTGCCACCAAAGAACAGCGACGCAGCCTCAAGGAGGCCCTAGAGGCACTGGATGGGCTCATAGAGGAAATGGACCAGCACATTTGGGAACTGGCCCACAAACATCTGGGAATGATTAGCACATGCAGAATGCAAGCACAGCAAAACTGCCACCTGATAAAAGCAGGAAAGCAGCAGCTTGTGCTGCAACACCAAGTTAGTGGTTGACAAAATAGAAGAGCACAATGGCTGGAGGTGGTAGAGGAATGCCATAAAATTTTGGCGCCAATAGGCATCCCGCAGACAGTACAAGACCGTTGCATACAGCTGATGGCATAAACAGACCAGGTGCCTGGCTGGAAATACCAATAGCAGACACTCACCAACTTACTTACCAAGAGACTGAGCAAGTACCGAAAATGGGAGGCAGCACAGAAGCTGTTCTGCAAGATCACAGAGGCGGTTGGCCTTAGAGTACTCCTAATGGAGAAAAACTTAGGAGCGATGGTACATGTGCTATGGCATGGCCCCATGGTACGACAACTATCCTGCATCATAACACAAGAGGAAAATGCCATCCAGGTTTACACAGAAGTGGCAGAAGTAGAGTTGCAGGCCAGTGACTACTTTGCAAGACACTTCATGCATCCAGAACAAGATCAGCTGGAGGTGACCAAAACATGGGCAAGGGAATACAGGCCAATGCTAGAGCTACACACAGACCACTTCAGACCAATCTTGCGCCAGGAACTGGATGAATGGATGGCGCGGTCATCACAAAAAAAGGTGCTGGGGCCCAGTGGAGTAACATTTGAATGACTGGGGCTAACGGGTAAGAAATTCTGGGACTGACTCCTACAAGCATACACCTGGGCATGGATAGAAGCAGAGGTTCCTGCACATTGGACACGTGGGAAATTAATCCCAATCCCGAGGAGACCCAAGGTGGACAGTAACCTGGCGCAGTGCCGCCCGATCATATTGCTAGTGTTGGAAATAAGCACTGCTTTGATTTTCCATCCCTAATCCTGCCTCTCTTCCTTATCTTTCTTATCACACCACATGGGTCACTAGCATGGTGACATCCATGCATGTATGGTGTGATTTTCCTTTTATGGCAGTATTTACTGTTAGCCCATTGTGCTTTCAGTGTTATCTTCCCCAACAAGAACACTGATAGCCCTTGGCCTTTTTCTTACTCTTTTCTCTTGACAGCCAGAAGCCTATATAAAGGGCCTAGTCTTGTCCCTTGTCTTCTGCCTGTTTTTCTTTAAGGCTTTCAATACATTCTTAACTTCTAAACTTCTTCTCCTCTTCCCTTCTTGCTCCTGGCCTTCAGGCAAGAATTCCAACAGCTAGAAGTGATATAGAAATTGCTAATGATGATCCTCACCACAAGACTTCAACAGGCGCTAGAAGGGAGGCTATCAGACACAAACCTGGGATTTTAGCCAGACAAGTGGGCAACAGATTTGGGAATGCTGCTCTAACGACAGATGGAATTGCAGCACATGTAAGGAGAGGCAGTTGAAATGCTGTCGCTGGATGTCGCAAAGGCATATAACAGTGTGCAGCTGCAACTGCTGGAGCTATCGCTGGCATGACTGGGCATACCAGCACAAATGCAGGCACTGATTTGGTGCCTCCATGAGGGCAAGCAAATTGAGGTAATTATGGCATTTGCCCAGCCAGTGCCTTTCACATAGGACTGTGGGCTGGCACAGGGAGATGCTCTATCACCACTGCTCTGGATCACTGTATATGACCCACTACTATGACACATCAGACAGGAACAACCAATGTACTCAGGCACAGCAGAGCTGCTAGAGGTACACATATCAGCAGTGACATATACTGATGACCTGACACTGGTGGGGAGGACACGGGATAAGCTATAGCATACCATGGATACTGCCTCAGCCTGGTTTGCAATGGTGGGAGTGCGGGTTAACACTCAGAAGACAGTGCTCACTGAATGGCCACAAGAATAGGGTAAACCACAAAACCTGCAGTGGTGCCAGGAAAGCAACACTGAGCAGATAACCCAGATAGCAGCTGCAGAAAAGCCCATCAGAGTGCTGGGCCAATATGTCATACCACAAGGATGTGAAATGGCACTGGCCACATTTATAAGGGAGCAGGCAGAGGAGATTCTGCGGCCACTGGAGAGGAAGTGGCTGACAGACTGGCAGGCATAATATATGTACCAGGCAGTACTCTTCCCAAATATAGCATATAGGATACAAGGGACCCAGCTACAGGAAAAGGAGCTAACTGGCATTCAGGCACCTCTACTAAGATTTGTAAAGCATGCATTCAGGGACCCTTCCACTGCACCATCTGCATTCTGGTTCACATGCAAGGGAGGGCAAATGAAACCCCTACAGGCAGAGGTAGAATGGCAGGCAATCGAGATAACAGTTCACTTCCTCAGTGGGAAGGGCTGCTGGGAAGCAGGGAAGCTAGCCACATGGACAGCGATGCAGGTATCAGAGAGTTTCCAACTCCCAGGGAAAATGTTTTCATACCTATAGCTAGTGGCAGAGAGGTGACAGATGGCAACCCAGTACCACTCATGGTGGCCTTATGTCACTAAGATGCTTGCAATATGCGGGGTGGCTATAGTAGCCCCAAAATATGGATGCCATGGATATGACTCCATCCTAGCAGCTCTGCGGCCTGGCTGGGCAGGAAGGGAGGACACGTGGGCATACAGCCAGATATAGGCAGCTGGGGTGCATACAATACCCACAGTCTTCTAGGCATCTGAGGAGGGGGAGATCATTATGTGGCCAAGGGTTGGACAGCACCTCTTCTGGCAGAGAAAGCTACAGACCCACCTAAATGTGCTATATGGGGAACACATAGGATCACCAGTCACCCCCAGCCTTAGGAAGAAGTAGATATGGAAGGTGTTGGGCGGCCGACCAGGGTACCAATAGTGGCTGCTAGTGCTCTTCCACAGAGTGAACATCAGATGACAGTAGGGGGATGGAGCATCTCACAGTGGGCATCATGGGCATGAAGGATTGTGATATATATAGATGGTTCACTAAACCCAGCCTGAGGGGACTGATCAGCCATAATGGGATTTGCAGCAGTCTGGATTGTAGGAAATCTCGCTACTATGGACGCACAGTAGCGCAGTGTTTCCTGCATTTATCTTTTCATGATCACTTTCCCTCAAGACATTCGTTTCCCTCAAGACCTTCTCCTCAGTTGTCCGTATCTCATGACTACACTGATGACCAAGAATTTAATCAAGGACTTGGAGGGCCCCTTTTAAGGTGCCCTCCTCTCACTCAACATTAGTTTCATTTTCTTTTGAAGTCCTTCATATCTCATATTCAATAGCTTAATAGAATTGTTAGGCTAGTGAATTGGAGAGACCAAGGCAACAATGATTTAAGCTTTAATATACAAATTGTTTTAAGTTTCTAACTATTCTTTTATTTTGTTGATAGCATTAAAATATCAAATAAAAACGCTATAAACTACATGGATGTTTGAACTAACAGGCGACCGGAGACACCAGCTAACAGTTGTGGGGGGAACAAGGGATGGCACATTTTCCTCAAATACTGCAGAGATGATGGCTCTACTAGTGGTAGCCACCCTACTTCCAGGGGACATTGAAGCAGTGGGGAAATGTGACTTATGCACAGCAATAGCATACATGGACCAGCTGCAATGGGAAAGGGACTGTGATACTGATTAGCTGAATTAGATCATGTGGATATATATATGTGTGCACATATATATACCACTTTAGCACCTAAGGTTTTAGAAAGGTTTCCTTAGCTTGTTTGGAGTTTAACAATTTATATTAGTTCACTAGTAAACCTCGATATTATAGGGACCACTATTGGCAGAAGTCGCCCCTGGCCTACCTAGCCTGCTGGTATATGGATGCAGTGAGGGCCCTCATAGTACCCCTAACATTGGAATGGATCTGGGGACACAGTGGCCTGCAGGGGAATGAACTGGCTGACCAGGCAGCAAAGGCAGCCCAGCGGACCCCACAATTCTGGCAGTCACTCAGGCTAGGTACTCCGACCCAGCAATGATACTGGATGTGCTACAAGGGCCAGGTAGGTCCAAAGTGTATTGGTGGCCTGATCAAAAAATAGGAGGAACAATAGATGATAGGTGCTGTCCAACAGCAGCTTGAGAAGGGGGTAGGATGGCCACTCCAGAAAGAGTAAGTGGCAGAGACACTGGTGGTGCTTAACTGGTCAGTAGCCAATGGGAGCAGTGCCTTTGCATGTAAGAATGCATAGTGTAAGACCAGGCCTAGGGATACTAAGATTTGCAGATTTATCCTAGGCGGCCTCCTCGGGATTCTCCCAGTGGTACAATGTGAATGGGCATGGTACCCACATGTATACCCAGAGGAAGAAATGCACCAATGCCCATGGGGATGCAGTTTAGTGGAATTACAGGCACATTTCTTTACCTGCCTGGAGAGCCATAGGATACGCCAAGAGGTACATAGGGAAGATAGCAATGTGCACCACACAGTGGAAGAACAGTGGGAAGCAAGACAGATCAATGCACAGAGCAAGTACATAGGGATCCTAAGGGAATGATGTGAGGATAATTGGCTGCACTAAAAGGTACAATCATAGCCAATCATACCAGGGCTATATAAAGAGCCCGATAGTCTTATTATTATTGTTTCTGGCTTCCCTTAGTTCTTTTACGGGGATTCTTATCACACAATACATTATAGTAGAAACCATCTTTACAGTTGGTAGCACCTCCGCTTCTTAAACTCAGCTGCAAACTCAGCTGCAAACTCAGCCGCTAAACCCGCCGCAAACAATCAAAAGAAAATATTTCGCAGTAACACGCCCCCTCTTTCTTTTATTTGACTTATTGAAATGGACGGGGATCAGTTCAACCAGTTCCTCGCCAGTATGACGGCCCTGCCAGACAAGCCACAGGGTCTGAAGTTCACGGACTTCAAGGGAATTGTGAACCCATTGGTTCCCCAGGAACAAAGGAGCAACCCTAAATTTGCCCCCGATGCAGTAAACTGGCTTGTTAATGCCAACCGCCTCCTGACCACAGCAGACTGCCCAGCCAAGTGGAAGGTTGCAATTGCTGCCGACAGCCTACCTTTGGATAAGGCAAACAGATACTATGCAGATTGCAAACAGGACTCTGTGGATCCCGCCGCATGGGCAAATCTCGAAAAGTTCATTGCAGAAAACTACAGCAATGCAGTGAATTACGTGGACGCCTTCTTCCGACTGATAAACATGTCCGCACCCACCTCCATTGCGACTTTGGACACATACAGTGCGCAACTCGAACAGCTTGCAAAAGCTGCAAAATTATGCGACCAGGCTACCATGCTGTTGTTTCTTTTGTGCATGCCGCAGGGGGTAATTTCGCGTGTTTTGATGGAAGCGAAAAATTGTGAGCCAATCAGAATTGGTGCAGTGAAAACACTGGCAGCCAATCACTTCGGCTCCCTCGCAATGGCTGCCCATGTGCCTATGGAAATTGATGCAGTGACTACCAATGCCCCACCTGTTGAAACTGACGCCATCCGCGGTAGATACTGCGGACCAGCAACCTTTCCATCGTACAACTCAGTCCGCAAGCTTGTAGCTCGTGAACAGTATGAGGACCGCCGCAAGAGAGACGTTTGTCTTGCCTGCAGCGATGCCAAGCACAATCTTAGGAAATGCCTGCAGCGTAACCCAAAAGGCCAGCAGAACTGAGGGGTGGTGAGCCCACAGTTCTGATTTCTGAGATAGCCATAGCTTCAGTTTCAAATAAAAGCATGGTAGAAATTTCGCCACGAGAGCAATTCCTGGCATCTGCACACGTAAATGGTGTGGAGATCTGCGTCCTTGTTGATAACAGGTCGCAGATCACCATTATGAACAGTGAAACGTGCAGCTGCCTTGGAATTAAAACAACCTGTCTAGCCCATATGCAGCCAGTCCATGTAGCAAGTAGGGAGCACTATCACGATTGTACATGCTCATGCCAAGTTGTGCTGGAATTCGAAAATAATGTTTCAATCGCGATCAATTGCCTGGTGCTTCCCGTTGCCGCAGATATCATCCTCGGCAACGATTGGCTGCGCACGCACAATGCAACAATTAAATGCAAACAGGACAGGCTGACATTCCGCCTGGATGGCCGTGAATGCACAATCCGCGGCCTAAAATCACATATGACACAGAATGAGGAAAAAACGACAGCTAATACCACGAATATTTATGCTGCGCCGATGACTACCAATATGCTCGAAGCTGCCATTGCAAATGGCGAAGTTGCCGAGTGTGGCTTTATCAAGCATGATTGGAATACTGGCGATTCTGTTCAAGTCGCCACACTATCATCGGCTCAAGAAAACTCGCTCAGGGACCTCCGCAAACGTTTCGCGATGGTGCTGGATAAAGCACCTGAAGGCCGTCCACCTGCCGGCGGGCCCGAAATGGAAATCCACATCTAAGAGGGCAAGGCACCAGTTTCTCGCGCACCATATCGACTTTCACACACTGAACTCGAAGAGCTTGATCGCCAACTTGCCGATCTGATCAAGAAAGGGTACATACGCCCGTCAACATCGCCATGGGGAGCACCAGTACTTTTTGTCAAAAAGAAGTCTGGGGAGCTCCGTCTGTGTGTTGACTACCGCGCACTGAACGAGATCACAATTAAAGACGCATACCCAATGCTGCGAATCGATGATTTAATTGATGACACATGCGGTGCGAGAATTTTCTCGAAAATTGATCTGGCACAAGCATACCACCAAGTGCGCATCCGCGATGAGAATATCCCGAAAACTGCGTTCCACACGAAACGGGGATCCTTCGAGTATACCGTGGTACCCTTCGGCCTTATAAACGCCCCTGCTGCTTTCCAGCATGTAATGAACCATGCACTCCGCGATCAACTTGGCAAAACGTGCATTGCGTATCTTGATGATATTCTGGTATTTTCGCACAATCCCGACGACCATTCCCGTGACCTTGAAGCCATCCTTACATGCCTACGTGATAATAACCTCCATGCCAAGGCCGAGAAATGCGAATTTTTTGCAGAATCCGTTGACTTCCATGGCCACGTTCTGTCGAAAAATGGCATGGAGACCAACTTGCGCAAGTTAGAGGCAATCTGCGAATGGCCGCTGCCCAAATTGCAGACCGACATCCGCGGGTTTCTCGGGCTCAGCGGCTACTACCGCCGCTTCATCAGGAATTACGCACAGACCATGCTTCCACTAACCGAACTACTAAAGGGTGATGTCTTTACTTGGAACGCTGACGCTGAAGCCGCATTCCGCAAGCTCCAAGATCATCTGTCGTCGGCGCCGATTATTCATCAATTTGATCCGAAACACGAGACTCGCATCGAAACGGATGCTTCTGGTACTGCCATCGGTGGCGTCTTACACCAGAAGCATGACGGTAAATGGTGCCCCATTACGTTCTACTCGCTAAAGCTCAGCGACAGCGAGTGCAGATGGCCAGTACATGAATTGGAATTTTTTGCCATAATCCGCACCCTTACGACATGGCGCCATTATCTACATGGTATCCACTTCGAAGTCATTACCGATCATCAGTCAATCGAGACCATTAAGATGTATACAAAATTTTCTGACCGCCAGATCCGCTGGCTCAAGATGTGGCAAGCATTCGACATGGTAATCAAATACTGTGCCGGATCCAAGAACGTCGTCACTGATGGCCTATTGCGCTCACCAGTTTTGCAACCAGACATCCGCCCCGAAGAACGCAAGCAGTCAGTCCATCCACCGCTTGCACCACTCCCGATCATCTTGCAACCAGATGCGCCGATAACGACCATGCCGACACCTATACCGCAACCCACTCAGCCGCCCGCTGCACCACTAACGTCATTGCCCGATCCAATTCCCACTCCAATGGCAGCTCCGACGCCTACCCCACCACCTGCCCTACCGCAAGATGTCGAAGATCTTACGTCTGCATTCAGCAATTTGAATATCAGTGCGATTTTTACCGATCCCGCCGAATCTTCCACGATGGATGTTCAGTTGCTAAACGAGGATGCGCAGATGCCGGTAAAAGCATACACCGACGATGCTGGTTTCGATATCCATTGCGTTGCGAAATTCTCGCTGAACCCATTTGAATTAAAATTAGTCTCCACAGGAATCGCCGCCCGCACACTGCCAAACTCTTATCTACGCATCGCGCCACGCAGCGGATTAGCATCGAAAGGCATCGAAGTTCTCGGTGGCGTCGTCGACCAGAATTATACTAGCGAAATTAAAGTCTTGCTGTTCAATAGCTCCCGTTCGAACATCGATATCGCTGCTGGTGACCGAATCGCGCAATTAATTCCTACGATGATCGTGCATCTGCAACTAATACAAGTGGATAAACTCTCCAACATGGACCGTGGAACCAGTGGATTTGGTTCTTCAGGGATGGGGAGGACCCCACTTGCACGCATGGCAGCAATCAAAATGCTAAAGATCCCGACAAGTACCAATGCAGCAGACTCGTATCTTGGCGATGTGCAACTCGAACGGATTACTCATCTGCTACAATCGGGCGACGAAATACATTCAAAGAGCGCAAAGGAAATGGCAGCAAAATATCATTTACATCAGGGGGCGCTCTTTAAGAAGGGGCGCCGCTGCGTGGGTAAGAAGGCCGATCGTTTGCTACTAATGCGCGAGTTCCACGATTTAGAGGCGGCAATGCACCCAGGTGTTTGCAAAACACATGAGCGTTTGAGCGAAATATTTTACTGGCCCAGCATGTATGTTGGTTGCAAGGAATACGTTCAGACCTGTGACAAATGCCAACAGATCAAGAACAGCACACGGCCAAGTGATGCACCGCTACAACCTTTAGAGATTCCACGGCAAAATTGGTCGAGTGTGAGTATGGATTTTATTGTGAGCCTGCCGAAAACGAAAGATGGCTATGATGCGATCATGGTGGTCGTGGACTGTCTTTCAAAAATGGCTCACTTTATTGCCACACATGCAACAGCAACGGCACAGGAGACAGCGCAACTCTATTTGGAGCAACTCTACTGCCTACATGGACTGCCAGATTCCATCATCTCAGATCGTGATCCCAAGTTTACTTCATCTTTCTGGCACACACTGTGGAAAGGGACTGGAACAGAATTACAGATGTCGACGGCGGGCCACGCACAGACCGATGGCTAAACGGAAAGAGTTAACCAAACATTGGAGGCAATGCTATGTGCGACCTGAAATAACCACCAAAACGATTGGAAAATGCTGCTCCTGCTGGCCGAATTTGCATACAATTGTCGCAGCAACAGCTCAATGCAGCATAGTCTGTTCTATGTAAATTACGGATTCCAACCTGCAACTGCCGCAAACCTTGCGTTTAATGCCAATTCTGACGACCCTGCCTCAAGCGAAGTACTCTCAAGGATCACAGATATCGGTGAGGAAGTACGTGCTAATCTGGAACATGCGCAGCTCCGCTGGATCGATAACCATGATAAAAAGCTGCACGAACCAGATGTCAAGGCTGGTGACAAAGTTATGCTTTCCACGCGCTTCACAGCGCCACCATATTTACAGAATCGTACCAACAGCTCGCTTCAACACAAATGGTCAGGCACTTACAAGGTAATTAAAGCTGTTGGCAAGAACGCGTTTAAGCTAGAGCTACCACTCAACATGCGCATCCATCCAGTGGTGTCTTGGTCCTATCTCAAGAAGTACAATGAATCGGATCGCTTCGAAAAGCGCACCCTGGATAAGCCACCACCGGTTGAAATAAACAACCACCTGGAGTACCAGATTGAAAAGATTGTCTCACACCAGAACTTCAGGAACAAGCGATAATACCTGGTACACTGGGAAGGCTATGGCGAGAATGACCGCACATGGGAGCCCGAGCCTGCATTTGCCAATGCAAAACAGGTACTGAAAAAGTACAAGGACGCTCAGGGGCTCAATGGATGTGCCAGAGTCAAGTCCTAAGAAGGGGCGAATGTGAGGATGATTGGCTGCACTAAAAGGTACAATCATAGCCAATCATACTAGGGCTATATAAAGATCCCAATAGTCTTATTATTATTGTTTCTGGCTTCCCTTAGTTCTTTCACAGGGATTCTTATCGTGCAATACATTATAGTAGAAACCATTGTTACAGAATGAGTGGAGAGCTCCACACAGGCAGTACTGGTGATAAGAATCCTACAAGGGACACAGGCAGAAGTGCTGCAACAGATTGGGGACCTTCAACCAAAGGACATAGACTCACTAACAAAGTGGGCCCAGGTCCTATGGAAGGTGACAGCTCGATGATGCTGGGAAGAGCTATACGAGGGCTACTGGAAGTCCCAGTGTGTGTGCAGATTGATCGGGAGAGGGACTTAGGCATACAGCCATCGACACAATAGAAGCAAATAGGACGAGAACAGTCATGGGATGAGAGGAGGATAGCAGGGGTGCCAAGGTTCAAATAGACCAGGTGCTTACCACAGTACATATCGATGTGTTCAAAAATTGTGGACTAGCTCAGCTGTGGCAAACCCAGTACTGGGACTGGTACCTGGAATGTGGGTGGCACAGTCTAGTTTAATTTTACTGTTTCACAGGTAACCACACATGTGGCTAAAGGTGGGAGAGATACCTGTCTTAGTCCTCAAGTTTCCTGAGCAACACTGCCCATATTTTCATTGTCCCCTTTAAGGGGTTAATAAAGCAACTTTTATCCTATCTAATAGTTTCACGGTAATATATATATTGCAATTCAGTAAGTAAATTGTATCTTGTGGAAATTACAATAATAGTACAATAAATTTTAATAGTTAATAAAAAGTCAACTATGCATTTAATTACAACAGTATAGGGTTAGTTCACAATAAAGAATTGAAAAGAAATTGGACATAGTTTTTTTATTTTTTTATTCTTAAGGGAATAAAAATAAAAATAAGAAAAAGCATGCAATTGGATAAGGCCATTGACAATTAATCCAATGCTTGAGTACTGGCCGTTTGCACCATATACCTATCTAATTGTCTGAAAGACATACCTTACAGCAACAAGCCACTCCTCTGTCCTGGAAAGACACTCAATGATAGGTGGCACTGATGGAAAACACAATCCATTCACAAGACACAGCATTGGAATTCTTCTGTTGATAGTAATGCTATGTGTCATGTGCATTAATCAATCAGCGGGACACATCAAGTCCCTGCGATCAGCGGGTAAACATTACAGCTATTTAAAGTTTCAGTTACTGAGATCTTAGTAATGAAACTTTAGTTCGTTTTAATCGTTTCAATTGGTAGCACCTCATAAATAATATTTGTTACAATTAGAACAACAGAGATATTAGAACTGTGTTTGACCTTGACCTTGACCTTGACCTTTGAAAATTTTGACATCTTGACCTTACACTGATACGCGTACTTGACCTGACCTTGAACTTTTAATTTTGACAAAAAAATGAACGAAATAAGCAACATACACAAGTTTGCAGTTTTGCGTGAAAATTCGTCCGCCCAGGAGATACACACATGGATTCGTGCCTGGGAGGTATGCGGCCAGACAGGCATCTGTTCGCTGAATGATGCTCTCATGTATGTCGATGACAACATTTTAGTCCGTTACGACAGATGGCAACAAGATGCAAACACCACTGCGGGTGATACGTTTGCAACTTTGAAAACCTTCTTCCAAGGCCAGATGGGTCTTGGGATGACTGAATCTGGCGCAGCTTTGGAGCTGATGACATTTCCGACAACTGACAATATTCGCCAGTTCAATGACCTGTTTTTGTGTTTGGCACAGGAGGCTGGATTCGATAAAATCCAAGGCACCGTTGGTCTCTACGCAATGCACATGCCACTGTCTCTTTGCGAGTTGATTATGACCCGCCCAACTCAGCTGTCGCTTCAAGAGGCAATGAACCTGATCCGTGTACATGTTGAGTCAGTGCAGGCCACGTACAAACATGCTGATCCATCTACAATGGTGGTAGCTGCTTTGGAAGATCTTGGTTCATTTGCTGGGCTGCAAATCGCAAAAGCCAAGAAAGAAGTGAAACCGACCACTGTGGCCACCGCAAGTGGCGCTAAGCATTTTGAAATGCTGCACAAGGTTGTGCTTAAGAGAGGAGTACCAAGTGAGACCTTTGACGCCTGCTCAGCTAGTAACGAGTGTGTGATGTGTGGCAGCGCCAAGCACAAGGCGTCACAGTGCACTGAGCGCCAGGGAAATGCCAATTGAGGATGGAATCTGAATGCGCCATTCCTCAGCAATCGATAATGAACCTCTTATTATTTGTGCAATAAATGGGTTCCAAGTTGATTCAAGTGAGAAATTATATTTAGAATTCCTGCTTGGGGAGAAAATCTATGCTGCGTTACTGGATACTGGCGCAGATGGTTCATTCATGAGTACAAACACTGCAGAAGAACTCGGACTACCCTTGGAGCGGCTGCCATACCCACGCGTGGTTGTAGACGCAGGAAAACGGCAGCTTGGCAAAGTGGAATTCATGACCAGAGTGACCCTGCACCTTGGTAAAGGAATTGAAGTGAACATAGAGTTCAAAGTGGTGCCGATCACTGTACCATTCATACTGGGAATACCGTGGATGAAGGTGAATAACGCGGCAATTGAGACAAAGCAAGCATGCATCTCAATTTATTTCCAAGGTGAGCGAGTGAAAATACAATGCGCACCACCTATCGGACAGCCCTTGATTGCTGACATTGCTGCAGAACTGAACCTGATCACATTTGAAGAATTAGAAGAGGTTAGTGATGACGACATTGAGTATATTGTGCTCATCGACTACAAAGATTCTGACTTGTATGTGTGCATGTTAGACAATGAAGACAAGACATACGCAAATGACTGGAGAGTGAAAGGGAGGATGGAGCAATTGCTGAGTGAGTACAGCAACGTATTTGAGGAACCACCAGTGGGACTTCTACCAAAGTGTGCTGTGGATTATCAAATTGTTCTTGCACCTAACATCTGCCCAATTGCATGCATGGCCTACTGACAGAGTCCAGATAAACAGGCCAAGATAAAGTGACAAGTGGATGCATTGAAAGCCGCAGGTTATATTCGCGATTCTAATTCACCATGGGCAGCTCCAGTTTTGCTAGTCGGCAAGAAGGATGGTAGTATGCAGCTGTGTGTTGATTACCATGCTTTAAATGCTAGAACAGTAAGGGATCGCTATCCATTACCACTGATTGAAGATTTAATTGCAGTTACGCACAGCGCAAAGGTATTTTCGAAGCTGGATTTGCATTAGGCTTACCATCAAGTGCGCATTGCCGAGGGGGATACAGAAAAGACTGCGTTCACTACACGCCACGGATCATTTGAGTACATAGTCGTACTATTTGGGCTTTCTAACGTACCTGCTACGTTTCAGCGACTGATCTAGAATGTACTTGCCGATCTGTTGGATAACGGCATAGTGGCTTATTTGGACAATATTCTGATCTATGACCTGACAATTGAAGCGCATATGGCATTACTGCACAAGGTATTGAAGAGATTGCGTGAACACCAGTTGTATGTTAAACTGGAGAAATGTGCATTTTACCAGCACCGCATTGGTTTTCTGGGACATGTATTATCTGACCGCGGTGTTGAAACTGACCCAGAGAAGATTTTGGCAATTAAAGATTGGAAATTGCCAAAGTCGCTGACAGATGTTCGGGCTTTTCTCGGACTGACTAGCTACTATCGCCGATTCGTTAACAAGTTTGTAGAGATATCTGCACCATTGTCGGAATTGTTGAAAAACGATGAATTCAAGTGGACAAAAGCGGTGCAGAAGGCATTTGTTAAATTAAAAGAAGCTATGACAAGTACATCAGTATTGGCAACATTTGACCCGATGGCACCGAAAAAAGTGGAGATGGATGCATCTGGATATACTATCGGCAGAGTTTTATATCAAGCAGACAAGGACGGGCGCTGGCATCCACTAGCATACTATTCAAAAAATTGACGGATGCCGAGCGCAATTATACAGTAATGGAACAGGAGCTGCTTGGGCTTGTTTGTTGTTTGCGGACATGGGAACATTGGCTAAACCAGGACATCATCGTGGAGACAGATCATAAAGCACTAGAATATTTTTACACACAGGCAGACATTTCGGGTCGGCATGCCCATTGGATTGAGACATTAAGCAGATATGATGCAATTGTGAAATATCGGCCAGGTGTGCAAAACGTGGCTGCAGATGCACTTTCGCGGGCATTATGGTTGCATCCATCTGCAACGAAAATGGCAAATTTAGATGATAAGGACAATGCCGCAATTCCGGCAGAACCAGTTGATAAGGTTGACGAGGCTGATGATGACGAAGTATTCTTTGATGTGCAGGAAGAGCAGACACCAGAAATGGATGATCTTTCGGCAGAATTTGAGAAACTTTCGCTAATGACTGTAGATGTAGATCAGAATGACAACGATGACAACCTAAAAGTTATTATTCTGTATCTGCAAGCAACATTGCCAGTGTCGGCTCATGGTGATGATGCCAGCTACGATATGAGAATGCCAAATACGGTTATACTACGTGCAGGAAAGACAATGAAAGTTCCATTAGGCATTGTGGCGCAAGCACCGCCAGGGACTTTTCTGAAATTAGAAGGACGCAGTAGTTTAGCTGCAAGGGGTATGCACCCGATTGGCGGCATTGTGGACCACGGTTATATGGGCGAGATCAGTGCAGTCTTGCAGAACTCGTCCAAAAAGACTGTGAAACTTGGTGCGGGTGAGAAAGCCGCGCAGTTGGTGGTAATCAAAATTGCAAAACCACAGACAGTTCGGGTCAAGGAATTGCGGGTGGCATCTTGCAGCACTGGTGGTTTCGGGTCGACAGGCAGAATGATCATGGATATCTCATCATGGAAGGTGTCGCTGGGCGCAGCATCCGAAAGTTACTTTGGTGATCGCATGTTGGAACAGATTTTTGCTATGTTGCATAACAAGGAGCCAGCAGCAGCATCAGCAGCAGCAAACTTGCGGAAATTCCATATCAATGACAGAGTTTTGTATAAGAACAGTCGGTGCTATGTCGGATCAGCTAAATTGCATGAGAAATTGTTGGCTGAAGCACACGTGTCTGCGGTGTCACTTCATACGAGCGAGGCTTGCACATTTGAGCACCTGCGCCACAATTGGTTTTGGCCACGGATGTATGATGATGTCCGAGAATATACGCGCTGCTGTGTTATTTGCCAGAAAACAAAGTGCAGTGATACTAGACCAAAGGGTCTTCTGCAGTCATTGGAGATCCCTGAGCTGCCATGGGATAGTATTGCGATGGACTTTATTACACAGTTACCGAAATCGTGAAATGGTTGTTCGGCAGTTATGACGGTTGTGTGTAGATTGACAAAGATGGCACACTTTGTGCCAACCAGCAATGAAGCAACAGCAGTCCAGACAGCGCGATTGTTCTTTAAAGAAGTAGTCAAGCTGCATGGGCTGCCTAAGTCGATTGTCAGCGATAGAGATCCGAAATTTACGTCGCAGTTTTGGTGTGAGTTATTTAGGCTTTGCAAAATGCAACTAAAGATGAGTACGACAAACCATCCACAGACAGACGGGCAAAGTGAATGTGCAAACCAATCCCTTAGTACACTGCTGCGGGCGACGTGCTCAAAAGACAAGGATTGGGATGAACATCTGCCAGCAGTGGAATTTGCTTTCAATAGCTCTATGAACTCATCGACAGGATTCTCACCATTTGAGTTAAATCTGGGGTTTGCACCCTACATGCCAGTGCAGAGCGAGGGCGCTAATGTTCCAGCAGCTGGCGAATTTCTTGATCTCTGGTACAGCAAACTAGCCTCTGCAAAAGAAAATATTGAACAAGCACAGGAAAGGTCGCAGAAGTACCATGACAAGAGACGTGTTAAACTAAAGCTAAATGTAGGTGACAAAGTACTAGTTTCAATGGGGCTGATAGCTCCCAAGTATTTGAAGTCGGATGACAAGCATACTCTCTGGGACAAGTGGCACGGACCTTACAAAGTGCTGGAAGCCAAAGGTCCAAATGCCTATAAGCTAGATCTACCATCAACACTCAAGATTAATCCGGTGATTAATGTAGAGCATCTCAAATGTTTCCAGAGCTCAGAACAATTCCACTTTACTAACTATCATCCGGCGCCAGACATGATTGACAATCAAGCTGAATGGGAGATTGACAAGATTATTGATGAACGTACAGTGACAGATGAGACCACGGGCCAAAGGATTTGACAGTTTCTGGTCAAATGGACAGGCTATGATTATGCTGACAATTCTTGGGAATCTGCTGATGCTTTCAAGAATGCAACTAAAGCACTTGCAAAGTATCAAAAACAACACAAGATAAACAGATGACCCACACAATGCTCCCGACATATACACGATAAGAACAACATGACAAGAGTTTAAGTCGGGGGGAGTGTCATGCGCATTAATCAATCAGCAGGACACATCAAGGCCCTGCGATCAGCAGGTAAACATTACAGCTATTTAAAGTTTCAGTTACCAAGATCTTAGTAATGAAACTTTAGTTCGTTTTAATCGTTTCACTATGGTAGCATGTGCTGCAGAACTTGGCTTCTTCAGCATCAGGGTTAATCTGGAATGCATTTGAAATAACTCCATCTGGAACATTTTTTATAGTAAAATCCTCATGAAATTTTGTGGTTATTGACTTGCTAAACCACAACCCACCACAACAATTGCAGATATTATCTGGCCTATTTGAAAAAATTCTATAAAAAGCTTGTGCAGCCTGCTCCCAAGGAATATGCTGTTAATTTGCATATACCTGCTGATGAGCAATGGTATCAGCAGCTTGCTCTTGTGTATGGTAGCCACCATCAGGATGTCTTTGCTAATGAGTAATTGTGTTAGCAGCCTGCTCTTGTGCATGGTAGCCAGCATCAGTATATCTTATCTAATGAGCAATGGTATCAACAGTCTGCTCTTGTGCATAGTAGCCAGCATCAGTATGTCTTATCTGATGAGCAATGGTATCAACAGTCTGCTCTTGTGCATAGTAGCCAGCATCAGTATGTCTTATCTGATGAGCAATGGTATCAACAGTCTGGTCTTGTGCACAGTAGTAAGAATCAGTGCATCTTTGCTGATGAGCAATGGTATTGACAGCCTGCTCTTGTGCACAGTGGGTAGAATTTGCACACAATCATCTACAAGCACTGGTGTTAGCAGCATGTTCTGCTGCACATTGATTAAGATTTGCATGTCTCTGTGAGTGAGCAGCTGTGTTTTAGGCTTGTTCATCTACTGTAATTTCATGACTGGGTTGTTTTTGATTCTGCTCTGTATTATGCTGATTAGACATGTTGCAGGAGCCAAATGGCTCACGGACATGACCATGAACTAGATCAAGCCAAACAATGATGACGACGATGATAGACATCATGAGAAAGCAAGCACAAGATGATACAACGAGAATGGCATTATTTGCACATCTAGTAGTACGGTTCTAGCACTATAAAAAGGAGTACAGTTTCCTGCTAGTTTTGTGAATGTTTCTTTACTATTATAAATAATCTTAAAAACATAAACTACCTTTTATTAATAATTCGGCCTTCTTGCCGCAATAGACATTATAATTGATTTTTTTGTTAAGTGCTCTGAAAAATGAGAAGAATATTATTAATACTTTAATTTCCTGAGAGCAGGCAATTGTTTGTGTGCAATTGAGATCTTCCTTACAAAGATAGGTTGCTATTATTTTGCATTGGACTATCTGACCATTAAACTTTTCCTTTCTTATATATATATAATCTGTTTTACACAATTTTGTTAGCTTTTGTCTATTTGTCCGTCCGACTGACTGACCATCCATAGACAATGCTAGGTAAAATGAGTAAATGCGCAGTACTTAACAAATCTCTGTTGCTTTAAAGACATTTGATTGGTTTGTATGAAAAATAAAAATGGTCAGGTAACATCATCTAGCATATAGCATTGTTTTTGGATATGTTGATATTTCATTGCTTTCTTCTGCTTTAAACTATTTAAATAAAAATAATTGCTAATATAACACTATGTACCACAAATAAAAACATAAAGTCAACTGTCTAAAAAAATCCAAAAACAACTAAGCATCATGTCATAAAACAGTATTAAAAAAAACATAAACATAACTGTACATTTTATTGGACGGATTACATTACAGATAATAAATACCAAGTTATATCAAATATATTCCTTTACAGCCACTGCATACAAGTTATTAGGGCGACAATTTGCTGCCTTTATCATAATATATCATGTTAATTACAGATAGTTTACATCTATTTTTTCATACAAAAAAAATTAAAAAGTAAAATTTATATGAAATTTAGATTGTATCAGAAAGCAAGAAGGATCTATTCACTACTGCAACTAGATGAAAACCTTTTAGGAAAAACTATGAAGCAATAGAATACTTGAAAGCCTTGAGTTGAACCGAACCGAGTCAGGCAGGGAATCCAAGAGATGGGGTTTTATTACTCCCCGCCCAGAGCTACAGCCCCGATAGCCTGATTCGTAGCAGCCACGATTTCTTTTTTGACCGGCTTGGTAAGAAAATCGGCGAGCATTTTACCAGTTTCTAAATATTCAACTTTTAATACATGACGATTAATCCATTCTCTAACAGTATGATATTTAATATCAATATGTTTTGCCCGATCATGATCCACAGGGTTAGCAACCCAATCAATAGCTGCACGATTATCACAATATAATATAGTCGTTTTGCATTTCATACCAATAGAACTTAGAAGTTTTTGGAACCAGCGAATTTCGCGCCCTGCTTCATTTACAGCCATGTACTCAGCTTCAGCCGTAGATTGCGCTATAGTGCGTTGTTTACGTGACATCCAAGATACCGGACAGCCACCAAGAGTCATAAGATAACCTGTTGTAGAGCGGCATGTATCTTCATCACGAGCATAATCTGAATCACTATAAGCACGAAGTACAAGATCAGAATCGGATTTTGCACGGATTGCAAAATTCCGAGTTCCAGCCAAATAACGAAATATATGTTTGACAGCTTGCCAATGTGCATCTGTTGGATTTGCATTATAAGACGCGAGACAATTTACAGCATATGCAATATCTGGTCGCGTACAATTAGCTAAATACATAAAAGCGCCGATGGCATTCGCATAAGGTTGATCAGACATTTTATCATTTTCATTTGCCTTACGCGGCTTGTAACCAGTATCCATAGGCGTAGATAGTGGGCGAGCATCTGACATATTAAAACGACGTAATATAGAATCAAGATAATCATGTTGCGACATTAGAATATCTCCGTTTTGCTGCTGACGGACTTCAATACCGAGAATATACTTTAGAACGCCCATGTCTTTCATAGAAAAGCGACCAGCCAAAAGCATTTTAATCTCGTTCACAAGTGTTTCAGTAGATGCAGCAATCAATAAATCATCAACATAAATAGTCAGAAAAATATCGCCAGCATTTGTTCTACGATAATAAACGCTGAAATCGGCATCTGATCTGCGGAAACCATTATCAGCGAGGAACTTATCAATAGTAACGTTCCAAATTCTCGGTGCTTGTTTTAAACCATAAAGAGCGCGTTTAAGACGACATACATGACCGGCAGGAATATCTGCGCCTTGCGGCGGCTCAACAAATATCTCACGATCAATGGCGCCATGTAAAAATGCCGTGGTCACATCCATTTGATGAACCACCATTTTACGATTCGCGGCAATAGCTAAAATAGTGCGCACAGATGACATACGCACAACAGGTGCAAAGGTTTGATCGTAATCCATTCCTTCCACTTGTTCATAACCGCGTATTACCAAACGAGCTTTATAACACTCCAAAGAACCATTTTCATCATATTTTGTGACGAAAACCCAACGAGTTGACAATGGCTTACCTGTAGCGGGGCGCGGAACAATATCCCAAACACAATTCGCATCAATAGATTTTAGTTCCGTCTCAATCGCCTCACGCCATTTCGGTGCATCATTCTGACGCATAGCCGCGTTAAAAGTCGGCGGACCAGCAATCGCAGCAAGAGCCATGTGCTCTCCAATCGCATGCAGTTCAATCATAGAGTAAGCCTTACCAAGCTTCTCAATCAATTTGTTAGCCGCTGATCTCCGACTTGTTGACAAAATATTTCTTTTGTCAACTGCGCCGCTGTCCTTGACTTTAACTTTCGAATCTGCGCTTATCTCGGTGACAGCATCGTGAAAGTCAGGACTCCCCGGACGTTCATCCTTTGGTTTAACGTCGTCATCGTAGTCATCATCTTCTGATTTAATATCACTGTCATCGTCGTCAGTGTCCGCGGGAATATCTGCGGGCATCTCAATGTTTTTCTCGTCAACGACATACTCGACTTTAATTGGTTCTTTAATCATCGGCAACGAACCATCGTACGAGATACTTGCAATCTCCCGAATTTTGTTCGTTGTTTCATCCAATAAACGATACTTATGACCGTCTAAGGTCATGCCCACAACCACATATTTGGTCGCAGTTGGCGTAA
>KZ303558.1:16607-27878 GCA_002705745.1 Coemansia reversa NRRL 1564 | reverse complement strand
TGTAAAAAACAAACTAATCATATATAACAGTTGTTGGTAAATGTATTATAAAACAAATTAGTTTAAAGTTTTACTTGCATATATGGCATAATAACCAGTAATGCTCTCATAGCTCCTGTCTTTTTTTTTTGATTTATAATCATTTGTACTATTTGTGCATTTGCCACAGAGGCATTATCCCAGGGCTGCAGGTCTGCAGTTTACTGCAACTTTTTGTTTCATGGGCCCTGTTGTATTTGTATCTGCAGCACTGCTATTGCCAACTTCACTAGAACCTTAATATATTTCAAGCTCTCTGAAGTGCTCAGCTACCCAATCTTTCTCTGCTGTCTATAAATCAATTTCTACTGTACTTTCATTTCTAGCTGACAGTGGTAGACTTCCCTACAATTAATTAAGCACATACATACATTATCCACTTGCAGACTCATGAAAAAAAAAACACATACTCATCTCTGGCTGTGTCAGGAAAACCCAAACCCAATTGTAGTATAAAACAGAATTTTTCTAATAATACATGAACCATAAAGCAGTGGATGTCCATAAAGCTGCTTTTTGTCTTGCACTATGTGTTCTTATAAGCAAACACCTCGCTCACAGCTGCTGCTATTTAAAAAATTGCTTACTTGTTTTTCTTGTATACAATTATATACATAGCTCATCTATTTGAAAACTTTTAGTAAAACTGCTAAGCTATTTGCTTTTATTCCTGCATACAAAATAAGTTTTCCAATTTACT
This sequence comes from Coemansia reversa NRRL 1564, assembly GCA_002705745.1. NCBI lineage: Eukaryota > Fungi > Kickxellomycota > Kickxellomycetes > Kickxellales > Kickxellaceae > Coemansia > Coemansia reversa. The sequence continues at coordinate 27,139 of KZ303558.1, read as the reverse complement.
TTGGCTGCTTTCTAAATGACATGACAAAATAAGAAGTGCTTTTTGGCTAGAGCACTCGGACGTAGTAGCTGCAATTGAATTGGAATTGACTATACTACTTTCACAATATTGTTAGTCCTCTTTTTATAAATAATTTCGATGTAGCTGCTGTTTTATCCACTCTTATTTATAGTTTAAAGCTCAAAGATAATGATAAGCAAATATATATTGTGGCAAGTGGCCGGCTTATAATAAAAAGAGTTTATAAATGTGTTAGAAATAATTATATTCATAAGGAAACATTTACAAAACTAGCAGGAAACTATGTTCCTTTTTATAGCATTTGAGCATCCTTAATAAATGTACTTGAAATGTCATTTGTATTGTGTATGCGCAATCTTTATCTTGCTCTTGTTTTCTTATAATGACTATCATCATCATCAGCATCACTTTGCTTGATTTGGTCCATGGTCATGTCCGTGAGCCAACCGGCTCACACAACAAATTCGCCTGGCCTTGAACAAATCAACCATTTAATGAAAATGAGAGATGACTTGTGGTGTGAGAGGGATTGACTTGTGAGACTTGATCTTCACGGCTTGGTGTTGTTGCAGGACCGTTGTTTGAACTAGATGGTTTAATAGTTCCTTGATCATTAATCAGTGCTTGATCAGTCCATGGTCTAAACAGTTTCAGGCGCCGTTCAGGAGAAGGAGTTACTGAATGATACGGTACTTGTTCTGTCTCTTCAGTAAACGCTAGTCATGCAATCGCTTTTCGTTTAGGTGTAGCACTTGCTGTATCCATGGCTTGCATTGCTTGTTGCATAACTTGAATAGCAGACGAAGCATGACGACTAAATTCTGGAGAAATGGTTGGAGATGACAGCATTGGAGGTGACAGAGTAGGTGAACTGTTTATCGTATACGGTAATCTTTTTGACTTTGGAGGACTCGGCGTAGTTAGCATGTCTCCCGAACTTGATTCACTAGAACTAGTTAATATAGGTACCACAGCTGGTGCTAATGGTACGGATTCAGAAATGTTCGCCTCATCATTATCCTCTATGTTCATGGGTACTATTGTTAGTGCAGGCAAATCATGTACAGGCATTGCAAATTGTCGCATTTCTTCGTCTTCATCCATCTCAGTGTCATATTCTGCTTCTGCTTCTGATTCACTAGCTGCCAGGTATTCATTGTCATCCATTTCAATATCGTTATTAGAATTGTCGTCATCGTTTTCAATAGCGTCTAGTTGCAACTCTGCAATTATATTAATTGATCTCCCAATAGTGGTTATTGCCTGTAAGATCAAGTTAGACTCATTAGATTCTGGAGAGACAACTCACGTAGATTCATTATCTGACCATAAATTATTGGTAGCACTGTCAGCAGGTGGCATATGAACATCAGTAGATGGCAGCTGTAATTCTATCAATTCGTTATTTTCAGTATGTGAAAATAAATTATCTTGCATTGATTCTGTATGTTCTCCTGTATGTTCAGTACTTTCTCCAAGATATTGATCTGCTACTCTGCTGTTGTCAATACTACCATTATAGTCATTCTGTGTATCGTTGCCTTGTGCATTATCATATGGCAAATAAATAGGAGTAGTATAACCTGCGCGTGCTGAAGATTCTGAGGATGAGGATGATGTTCCATTAGCATCATCCGAAGAGTGTGTGCTATGTGCCGTCGTGTCTGGATTAATATTAAACTCTTCGCTACTATCCGCGCTAGAGTTTTCCACCAGTTCTAAAGATGCGGGGTCTGTTGTCAAAGTGTATGGCAGTAAGGTGTCGCCAGGAATACCTCTAGTTAATCTTTGGTTATTCATGTCAGCTAAGTAATATACTGTACCTTGGCGATGTAACACTTTAAATGGTCCTAGTCACCGATACGGTTGGACTGCGACTGGGGTAGGTATGCCGGTTCATTTGACAGTAACATATTCTCCAGGTTGGAACCAGCGTATTCTTCTGTGACTATTTATTCGCTGACATTGTTTGCGGTATTAATGTTGCTGTAGCACTTGTGCCTGTTCCTGAGCTTGCAATAACCAATCTTCTTCAGTTTCAATTGGTTCATCTTCTGGAATATTTCTTTCGTTACATAGTTCGTTAGCGCTGACTCTATATACTAGTTCAAACAGCGTAAATCCTAGCATTTCAGACTTTGTATTGTTCAATGATGCAATAATTTGAGGTACAAGTTCAATCCAATCAGTGTCATCATCTATGTTGGACTGTATATGTTGTAATGCACTTTTAAATAGTTTAACTCCAATCTCCGCAGGATCTGACTGAGGATGGTGATCTGATGTCTGATGGTGTGTACTACCATTACATTGCATAAGATCCACAAATGTTTGTCCTCTGAAAGCAGGTGCATTGTCAGTAGTTATATGTTGCGGTATTCCATATAAAACAAACCAGTTTTCCAGCAGTACCACTTCAGTTGTTTCAGCCAATTGGTTTTCGACTGGGTATACTTCAATGTATCCGCTATTAGCATCACGCACTACTAGAACATCTGTAGTGCCCGTACTATCCGGTAATCTTCTGACTTTTGCATGATCCATGTAAATATGTTGTAATGGGTGCATCTGTTGTGACAGGACCATTGGTGTAAGTATATGGTGCTGTTGTGCATTCATTTGGCAGTTATAACAATCATGTATTACCTTCTGTATGATGTTAGGCAAAGTTTCGCACCAAATTCATTCATCAACATATGCCAGTGTCCGCGTATATCCTGGATGAGCAAGTTCCTTGTGCGCCTGTTTAACAAAATTTTCAGCTGCATGTAAAGGTAGTACTGGTACCCAGCGACTCTGTATACCTGGTATATGTGTTGGTACCACATATTCCAAAATATTATTGTGTATGTGCATAAATTCCACTTCATCCATATCTGGAGTATAATCCTCTTCTTCTGTTTCGTCTCGTGCTTGACATATCTCAATCCATCGTTGAATATCACCGTCATGAATCTATGATTCTATAAAGTCTGATGATATAGGTAGATTGTTTAATGCCTGCTGGTCCTGATACCTGACAAGGTTGAATATGGTACATCTATCCATTGGTGCTTGGTCATCCGAGTCAGACCAGTCATCATCATCATACTCATCCATGTCGGCCATCATCATTCCTACAATATTTTGTTCCGGTTCCAACATTATATTTTCCGAAGCTGTAATGAAGCTATCATTGCTGTCCGACTCAGACTCCATTGCACCAACTACAGCAATATCAGAATCAGAACCATTAGACACAGAAGTAAACACAGCAGATACCTTACGCGGATGGATGTTTTCATGCGCGCGTGATAACTAATCTGCTGTTAATTGTTGTTCACCGGGTCTATGTACCAACATCTCTCGCATTACTCCTAATGATGTTAACTCTGCCCTGAATCTACTAAGCTCGTCACTATCATTACCAGTAATATGAGAATATAATCCAATAACATTTGAGGCATCGCTTTTGATGTGAAGATTAACGCATCCATCCAAGTATGCATAAAAATGTTTCACTGCTTCAACTACTGCCTTTGCTTTGCGCCAGGTAGAGTGTCTATATCCTTGTGAACCATCGAATACCTTAGAAAAATAAGCAACTGGTAATAGTTTCTCTTCCATGGTTGTTATCTCTGTTTCATCATCAGCAGAATCCTGAACATGATGTGCAAGTGAGACTGCTCCAATTCCAACAGCAGCAGCATCCACGCATAATGTTAGTGGAGCGCCCAGAGGTGGAATATATAAGCTACGTGTTTCCTGTAAACATGCAATCAGATCCTTCCACTCAGGTTTCAATTCTTCCCGGTCTTCCTTTATTAGTCATTTCTTACCTGTTTTGGCATAGAAAGGTAGTAGAGCTGCTTGTACCTAAGGTAAATGTGCACTAATGGCATTAATGCCACCCGCCATCCGTCTCACCTCTGTAATAGTACATGGCATTTCCAGTGACTGTAGCATTTCTACTCTATGATCCGGTACCTTCCATGTTCGATTAGCTGACCAGCACATACCCAGTATTTCCACATCATCAGTTGCAGCAAACATACTCTTCGGCAGGTTGATTAGGAGATTATAATGTCTAAGTGCGCGTACTAAATGCCTGACATCCTTAATATGATGACTGATATCATCTGTTATGCTCTTTAGGTAAATATTATCGATATATAATAACATCTTCCCTTTTAGTTCTGGTACCTCATTGAAGATATGCTCAATAAATACTTGAGCAATAGCTGGGGATTCCGAGTTTCCTTGCACTAGATGATTCGTATGCAGACGACCATTATTTCCACTGTTATAACACCAGAAATCTTGAATGCTCGGGTCAAGTCAGATAGTGTTGGCTGTTGAGCCAACCACAGCAACATGAGGGATTGCCAGTGGCATTGGCCTTTCTAAAAGGCAGCAATCAGATGTTTTACTTTTGGTTTCCTTTAGCTTTTCTTTTACTTTGAATACCAAGACAAATAGTTAACAGATAGTCATGAAGAATGAAGCTAAGTCAATAGATGTTATCCTTCTAGCATCACATAGAAACTGCATGCATTCAAGAGGAGTTGCGAGATGGATGCCTAAGTGTAACATATTCATAACATTGTTAGTTGTGTCATCGAACAGCACTCAATGTGCAGTAGTGTTTGGTTTTGGTAGTGAGAATACAGGCATCTATGCATAAGCTTTCGTTGGTTCATCAATTCCATATTTAATACGCAGCTCAACAAATTCTTCACATGCCTTCTGTGCGATTTCGCTGATCGGGTACTGAACTGTAAACATGAGCTGTGCACCATCTTGCATGGGTGGCTTAATCAGTTTAATGGCTGCTGGTGGAGGACAACCCGAAGGATATTCACATAAGGTTGATGCTCCCATGACCATTAGCATATTAATTAGCTTATCCTTATCCTTCGAGTTAGTCAACTGATGTTTGATTCTTGCCTTAATATTGGCTCTCGATACGCTCAGATATAGGTTGTCATACTCAAAGAAGTTGTTACCCTGACTGTTTACAAAGAAGTTTGGTGGTAGTCCAATCTTTGCACGCATCTTTCATGGGTGAATAGTTATGACATCAGGCTGGTCTTGTAACTCTAGGTCTATGCTTAATTCAGGTATTGACTCAGAATTAGGAATTGTACCTATATCCATCATTGTCTCACTTATTTCAGCATAATCCTGATCAGTAGGCATCACTAGCTCAGGAATTTGTGGATCAGTAATATTATTATCAGGAGTCAAATCTCTGTCAATATTAACTGTGTGCCCTTCATTAAGAATAGGTCTTCCTCTCCGCTTCAACTGTTTAACCATGGCTGGTGTCATTAGTTGAATATGCAGAAGCTTTAGATGAGCGCTACCAAGTAGCAGATCCCAGGGCTGTACACAATCAACCACCACCAGTGTCACCCAACATTTCAGACCATTTTCGATACTGATGCGTGCATTCGTGGTTCCAATTGTCCGATATGGTTCTTCATTCCAGGGCGAGCATAAAAGCGGTCGTCTGTTGGTCGAAACGTTGAGTTCTAGTTGTTGTGCTGTCTTTAATTGAATGAGGGAGACTGCAGCGCCTGGATCTGCTACAGTTTTAATAGTTTGGTTGCCGATCTCAATGGCTTCCAGAAAAGTCCAATGAGATTTATTTTGGCGATCATGCCTTTGGTTAATAGTAGAAGTAGTAATTTGTCCAGTAACCAACGGCATAGCATGACCGCCTAACCTTTTCCCGGTTTTGCAGGTCCTTTAGGGTTAGGAGTGTTGCCTGATGGCAGAGGAACATTAGCAGCTTGGGTCATTGAAGCAAGTTGAGTCTTAAGATCAAGAACCTCAGCTTGTAGCTTACGAGCCTTTGCTGTTTTACAAGCAGTTTTCCCGGGTTTAGGTGTCATTAAAGGAACAGGTTCAGATACAGGCATAGGTGGCAAGATATTACCAGACTTATCCATAGGTTTCTCAACCTTTACGTTAATTAGTGTACATGGTGTAACCTTGGGTTTAACCATGCTTCCAAAAGGTTTGGGAGTCATTTCAGGGTCAACAAGAAACATTTCTTCCAATTTTACAACTGCCGCTGTTAGTTCGTCTATAGTAATTGTTGCTGTTCTCTGATTAATTATTTTCCACTCAGCAGGAAACATTCTTTGAAGAGCGTCTGCTATCATTGTAAGTCCAATTGGTAATTCTTGACAGTCATCAATATACTGCTTAATAATCCATCCAAAGTTATACTGTGATATGTCACGGAATGCTTCACCACTCCGAATTAGTTCCAACAAATGTTGCTGGTATATAATTAATGAGAATACAATCTGCAATGCTGATAATAATGATTCTAATGTCATAAACATTTCTCCTGCAAATGCTTCCTTAGCATCTCCGTGTAAAAGACTTTGAATGGTAACCATTACTAGCTGTTCGAATACTCCTATCAATGCTCCACGTCTCCATGACATAATTTTAGTAACCAAAGTAGCACATGACTGACTATCCTTCTTAGCATTTCCTGAATACTCTCCGATATTAAGTTTGAATGCTTCCAGTAGTTTGGATGTCTTGGGAGCTATAATTTGACCTGTGGTAGCATTGGGAACATCAAGCGAGTATTTAGATAGGTTGCCTGCCATGGGTACATCTTCAGATTCCTTTCCTTTAGATGTAGAAGCTTCAGGTTGGTCTGGGGATCCCATTTTTGCCAAAAAGTGGCCTAATAAAGATGAATATAATAAACTATTGCGGCAAGTGGCCGGCTTATAATAAAAAGAGTTTATAAATGTGTTAGAAATAATTATATTCGTAAGGAAACATTTACAAAACTAGCAGGAAACTATGTTCCTTTTTATAGCATTTGAGCATCCTTAATAAATGTACTTGAAATGTCATTTGTATCGTGTATGTGCAATCTTTATCTTGCTCTTGTTTTCTTATAATGACTATCATCATCATCAGCATCACTTGGCTTGATTTGGTTCATGGTCATGTCTGTGAGCCAACCGGCTCACGCAACATATATAACTCTAACAGTGGGTTATTTATCATTGTTGCCAGGTTTTAGTTAGAACGAGCTCAACTGTGTGGTGTTCTGCATAGTGAATAATATAAACGCTTGCTGATTTCTCCCAGATAGCAATTTATTATGTGTAGAAATTTCCTTTCTAATTATACAAGTGTAAAAAATAAAAAGACAAAATGAAAGAGGAATAAAGTGTTTACAACAGGGGGCAGACTGTTTATTTGTTTTATGGCCAAACAGGTGGATATGCTCACGTGGAAAGCAGTTGATCAGATAGGTGCTAATTTCAGGATCATAGGGTGTGTGAAAGGGTGTGTGAAAAAATGGGGTTTTATTATAAATGTGTAGCATATGCTGAGCCAAGTCAGGAGTAATGGTAGAGTAGTTTGTTCAAAAAGTTCTATACTTATTAAAAAAAATTTATTGGCTCTGAACATAATCTTAATTATTAAATTAATTCTCAGAGAGACAGATGGATAGGTAAAAAAACCAATTTTATAATCCACTCCTTCAGCGAAGCTAATTGGCTAAAGGGACTGCCAAAATCAAAACAAGTGTGCATTTATATAAATAGAATTTATAAGTGTGTGATAAAATTCTTTGTGATGTATATTAAACTAATAAAAATTAATAGTAATTACCACCATTAAAAAACACTCCTTCACATTTTTTGATTCATGTTTCAAAACATGCCTTAAAGTCTTTGGTTGTCAAAGAATTTAGCTCATCTTGCCAAGCCAATTTTACCTCTTCCAGATCCTTAAACTTTTTCTTACATAGCCTATTCTTGATGGGTGGAAATAGCCAAAAGTCGCATGGAGCAAGATCAGGTGAGTATAGAGGTACTGTAGACTATCTAAAAGTAATAGTCTGAATAGCTGGAGATATTGTTCCTTGTCTCTCCGAGTCACTGACTACAAGCTATATTGTAGAAACAACTAAAAGAATTAAAAAAGGAATGCGGGTTCAAACAATGAACCCACTAGAAAACAATATTATAAGCAATCAGGTAGTCGCCCTGATCGCTCATATTGTTTAGCGATGATCACGTGATATATCACGTGACACCACAAACAACATCATCCCTTACGAACCCTAGTCACGGTGGGGGTGTTGATCTCTTGCCCTCTGGGTTGGCGCTCCGACAGCATTCCTAATGGCATTAGCAGTACGTAGACTCTCTAGAGTGCTTGCATAACCTGTTAGTAACTCTGGGTCAGGGAATGCGCTAATTGTTTCCCAAGTATCCTCTCGACTTGGAAAACCGCGCCAGTGCACCTTGAACTGCATTGCCTTGCCATTGTGCCGATGTGTGAGAATGCGGTCGACCTCATAGTGGTCTGCTGGTGGCTTCGGCGCATCTTCCAATTGTACCAGTTGATGAGGCGCAAACTTGCACTCTGGTGGAGTCAGGGCATTGTCCCCACCATGGGCAGTTAACATTACTGCCCTGCCAGTAGATATTACTGCTACCTTGAAGGGACCAAGCCATTTTGGTGAGCTACGTGACTTGCGTACTGGATCAAGTGCTAGTACTATATCGCCAACTTTAAACTCTGCCCGTGGACGGTTTGCATCCAGAGATTTCTTCATGCGCGCCTGGTACTCTGATAAATGGCGTGCTACAGTCGGGTGTACAATTCTGTCACAGAAATCCGATAGCATTACCACAGACAACTCGTCTGTGAGCTGCATCGGCTGTGACATAAATGTTAGGGCAGAGCGCGCAGTTCGACCAAACATTGCCTGGGCAGGCATCATCCCGATGGCTCTGTGCTGGCGCATATTCATTGCCAACTGCACTAGCGGTAGATGAAAATCCCACTCAGTGGTTGCCGCCAACGCCATCTTGCATAGTGCCGACATTGCTTTGTGCACAGTATGTTCAGCAAGACCATTTGCAGTTGGATTGTAAGGAGGACCCGACGTAGCTTGATGCCGGTGCCTTCCGCTAGATACTCAATAACCGCATTGGCAAACTCGGTCCCATTATCTGACTGCATTATGCAAGGGGCGCCGAAATTGCAGAAAATGTTTATCAGCGCTCGCGCAACTGCTGCTGCTGTCTTGTCTGGCAGCGGCACCAGACACGTAAACCGTGTGAAGACATCAGTGAGTACCAGAATGTACGTGTTCCCAGCCTCTGTAACCCGCAGCGGCCCAGCTAGATCAATTGCAACATGATCCATTGGTGCTGCGGCTGTAATTGGTACCGCAGGCACATAGCGCGGGCGTACTTGTGAAAACGCCATACATTGCGGGCAGTTGCGAGTAACTGCCTCTGCGTCCCTATCAAGTGAATCCCAATGAAAGCCCTCTGAGCGGACCGCATCCGCAAGAGCTGCACCTCGGTAGTGTCCCAATGCATGTGCAGCCGCGAGTATTTCGGCATTTGGTTCGTTACTTGTTTCGGATGTAGTCGTCAACTTTACAGCGACACCAGATGAACCGAAAGCGTTCACCCCCCTGCTCGTCGGAACCAGCTCACCCGGCGATGCAACAGAAACAAAACGCATCACAGGCACAATACATTCAAAAATAAATTGCACGATTCAGTTACCGCGACTTACCTGAAAATCGTCGGCAGCGGTGTTTACCAAAACGACATTAATTTCGCCACGAAAACTGGCGTCAATGACGCCCGCAGCAATATCAATTCCGCGGAGAGCCAGACCTGAATGAGGGGCCGCATGCAAATAACACCCGTCGGGTATTTCCACAGTTAAACCCGTCGGTACAGGTTTGCGATGTCCAGCGTAGATAATCAAATCTGCGCTGGCATGAACGTCCCATCCTGCATCTCCTGCGTGTGCGCGACATGGCGGCGGTATTCCACAGTACTTCTGATAAAAATGAACCGCTACCTCACGCTGATCCGCGGTCCAGACCTGCTTGATATCCAATGTCGTGTTCAGCCGTGAGAGAGCGTCCGGGAGAATATGCTCGATACCTGGACAGTGTTCAATGCTGAAATTAAATTCTTGGATCGTGGTATACCAACGCGCGATCATATCGGTTAGCTGCGGCTTTGAATGTAAAAAAAAGTAGCACTGCGTGGTCTACTAATGCTGTAAACCGTCTCCCCGACAAATATCCGCAGAATGACGTTAGTGCAAATACCAGCGCAAGCAATTCACGCTGCGTGATAGGGTAGCGCCTCTGCGTTGTGGACAGTGTTTTGGCCTGGATGCTAATAATCCGAATTCTATTTCGCATATCGCGCTGATACAGGACAGCACCCATGCCAGTATTCGATGCGTCAGTTGCCACAAAAAACGGGAGGTCCGGTTGCAGGTGATACAACTTAATCGATGCCGCCACCTCTTTCTGGAGGTCATTAAATGCTGTTACCTGCTCAGCATCTAATTCAATTTTCTCGTGGCCATTGCGTTGGCCGCCACGTAACTTATCTAGCACTGGCGTCAAATGATGTAAGTGCGGAAGATATTCGCGAACATAATTGACAACGCCAAGAAAAGAACGCAGCTCTGTGCGCGTCGTCGGCTGCGGCCAC
>KZ303558.1:0-11558 GCA_002705745.1 Coemansia reversa NRRL 1564 | reverse complement strand
CATTGTTCTTGAACGAACAGCCAATCATGTGTGCTAGCTCTTGTGTATAGATAGTTGAGTTGTCTTTAATTGCTCTGTGAATATTATCAGTGTAAAGATCAGAAATCTCTAATGATGGCCTATCTGATTTAGGTCTATCTTCAAATGAATAATCATCTAATTTGAGGTGATTAGCCCAATTACTAATAGTCGGTTCTGAAGGTGCTTGGTCGCCTAATACATTATTGTTGTTAGTAATGATCGCAGATTAGATCTGCGATCATTACTAACAATGTTGATCGGGCTTCCCCACAGCCCGATCTCTTTATAATAACATTTAGTACGGGTTCCTTGTGGAAACCGGGTTCTTTCTTTTTATATTAGTTGTTTCTACAAATATACACTTGTAGTCAGTGACTTGTTGAAAGCGGGAATTAAAACGCTAAGGAAATTGACTATACAAACAGAATAGTCTACAATTATACATAGTTTCACAAATGGTATTGGGGGTTTGGCCTGCAGCATGGCAAAAAAAAAAATTATGACTCATTTTTCAAAATTTGAAAAATAGGAAGTGGGGTTGTTGCAAATAGTCTAATAAGACCCGGCAGAAGAGTGCCGTTTCAGAAGCTGAACTACTGACAGGATGGTGCCGTAGGAAACTAAGTGAAAGAGATGAAAATGTGTTAAACTCTGAGGAGAACTTTGGGCCAACTCGGCCGTCGGTTCTCCTCATTAAATATGTGAAAATAATACTATTGAAAAACGCTAGTGCCTCAGGGAAAGTGGTTCCATCTATTGTGAGACATTCACAATCCTTTGCACGGCCATTCGCGTTCCCGGGTCCGTGCGTTCATGATCCCCGAACTCGATTAGAATCAGTTTGGCGGGAGGGAGGGTTCCCTGCCATCCCCGGTGGGTCCTGCGAACCCTGTGCCCTGGGGGAGGGGGGCAATTACATCCGGGGAGAGTGGGGGTGCAGAGGGTCCCCCTCTCGGCCCCGCAACAGGGTCATGATTGAAATTCATGTGGGGTAAATTTTTGTAATGTTTTCTTTCTAACTTTTTAAACAGTAAGCTACAGAAATAAAACTTATATGACTATACTTGGGCCATAGTGCTGAATATGGTTTTAATAATATTTACTGCTTTTGGTATAAAAAAAACTCTCCCCAAAAAACTTTATCACACAGTTGTATATCAACCAAACACATGCCATCAAGAAGTAAGAAAAAGAGCAGGAAGTGGTAGGCTTAGTATAGCATAATTCCAAGATTTGTTAGAGATTAAAATATATGACATGTAACTTGCTAAATATAGTATATAGTTTCTTTAATCCAAATTTTTTTAAATAAAATGTTAAAGATATGTAGCATATTAGCTAGAAAAATTCTTTTAACTTTATAAAAGTAAATGTCATATATATTTTTTTTATTTTAGCATTCACCATATTTTAAATATTGATAATTAAAAAATAAAACAGTTTAACAAGTACTAGTTATTTATATTTTATAAATTAAACTAAAAAATAAAATTAATTACTATTGAAAAACTGTGTATGATCTTTGAAAATAATTGTTACATTGGGATCAGTGTTATTTTTTTTTGCTATAGCAGTAGATAAGTATTTCAATATATTTTCATTAATATTCGCATTAATAGTTACCTTATAAAATGATGTATTATGTATTTTAGACATAGCACCTTCTATTAATGCATCACAACACTCTTCAAATATAATAGACTCTTTAGGAACCTCCAAGTTTAATAAATTTTTTATTATTTCTATTATATCATCTAAATTAAATGAATCAATACAAACACAGATGCGACATATTAACTCATCATTAATAAATATTGAAACCAAATAGGCAAGTGGGTTACCCTTAGGATTACCAGTTGCATTTTTTAATTCACTTAAATATCCACTAGTATCCATTATAAAATAATAATAAAATAAACTGTTAATAATGGTTCTTGTGAAATTTGTTATTTGTTGAATATAAAAAATTGTAATTTTACATCTTCTAAAAATTTAGATGTTTATATTCAATATATATTTAATAATACTATTATCTATTAAAAAGAAAAATAATAAATTAAAATTTCTAGATATTAGCAATTGAATATTTCATAAAATTTATCACAAAAACAAATACTATAAATAATTAGCAAAAAGTAATTTATTAACAATATTATGTTGATTAGTAGAAAAATTAATATTTAATATTGTAATAGGTAGATTATTGGAATAATATTTTAATAATTTCTAAATAAACAACATATAAAATTAATATGTTTGCTTATTTAATTTTAATTAAACTTAATAAATATATGTGTAATATTTATTAGACTAAAAATAAAATGATGATAATAATATATCAGGTACACAGAAAGTTCTTATTGTTGCAAATAGTCTAATAAGACCCGGCAGAAGAGTGCCGTTTCAGAAGCTGAACTACTGACAGGATGGTGCCGTAGGAAACTAAGTGAAAGAGATGAAAATGTGTTAAACTCTGAGGAGAACTTTGGGCCAACTCGGCTGCCGGTTCTCCTCATTAAATATGTGAAAATAATAGTATTGAAAAACGCTAGTGCCTCAGGGAAAGTGGTTCCATCTATTGTGAGGCATTTACAATCCTTTACATGGCCATTCGCATTCCCAGGTCCGTGTGTTCATGATCCCAGAACTCGATCAAAAACCGGTTTGGCGGGAGGGAGGGTTCCCTGCCATCCCTGGTGGGTCCTGTGAACCCTGTGCCCTAGGGGAGGGGGCAATTATACCCGGGGAAAGTGGGGGTGCAGAGGGTCCCCTTCTCGGCCCCACAACATTAACGCCAGGACTACTGCTCTGAGGCACTAGTGTGATCCCAAAGGCTGAGTATGGGTCGCCCCTTATGCGTCGCATTCGATGGGTCATCACTGGCCACGGTATCTCAAAGGGATGATCACGGTGTAGGCGTAGACGATCAGGTTCTTGGAATGCCGGGTTCTCATAGGTGACCTGGATCGGTGAAGGTGACCCTTGGAACTAGCGCCATACTCCGATGATGGGGGGAGGAGGAGCCTGCGGGAAACTGGGACTTGCGTTCGGCCGCCAAGTTGAGGCAGAGGGTACGGGCAACATGATCGGAATCTGTAGGCTTGGGGGTAGGCTCAGTCCTAGCCTCGGCTCGAACCGCGAACCAGGCAGTTGTATCGCTGGCTTGCTAGCAAACCGGATGAGGGTAGGCGCCAGTGGCGTTATCGGAGAGAGACTTAGAGCAGAACTGGTTGTTGAGCCAGCAGAGGTGGACGCAGATATGGACGGCTCAAAGTATGATATCAGACTGGACGTGCGGCTGAGCGGCTGGGGAGCCGATCCAGTTAAGGAAGTCTTGGACGAGTCAGGGTAAGAGATGTGGTTGTATTGGACGCCCCCTGTGGTAGGGAACGCCGGTGGCTCAGCTGAAAACTTTGATGGTTTGTCTGAGCTGGTTGAGGGGAGCCACTGATGCAGTGGTTGCTCTGAAGAAGTCGGCATGGTTACAGAACAGGGGAGTGCTAACTCTTTCTCCTCTGCTTCATCCTCGATAATGTCTTCTAGCATATCCTCAATACTCTCACTGCTCTCGCTGTTCACATCGACTGCCATCGGATCATGCATGTCCATGGTGATATCGTCATTGGATGGGACCACTTGCTCTGGACTGGGCGAAAGGACTATCGCCTCTGCAGAGGTATCATCGAGCTCCATGTCAGTGTCCGGGTTATAAGGCGGGTCCGCCGTGGGGTACTCGGGCAGGGACATCGACACTGCAATCTCGGGCGCAAGGGCCTCCGGATCCTTGGTCATTGTGGCCAGCTCCAGCATGCGCACAATCTTGGTCGCCGGTACAACTGGCTCATCGGTGGAGACGCCAACCTCGCGGGTCTCGGGCAGACTGTAGGACATGGGCGCAATGGCTGTGATGGGTCCTGTGTGGTTGTTGTTGGCATCGGCGGCAACTGTGCCACCATCGCTCCGAGGCTCGTCGGGCTCGGGTGCATCCTGCTGCTCGCTGTCGCCGCCAACTGGAGCATCGGCATCGTTGTCATTGTCAGTGCTGTCGCCACTGTCAGACCCATCATCGTCGGTGTCACCGCCATTCTCAGACTCATCGTCGGTATCTTTGTTATTCTCCTCGGGCAGTGTGCTCCCGATTCGAAGGTCAAGCATCTCGACACTGCCGGAGGGGCTGTTCTCGCGTGAGTCAGTGCCGGCGTGCGTGGTCTCTGGACTGTAGCTTGCAGCATCCCATTGCGCGAGGTAACTAACGAACGAGGCAGAGGGTAAGTAGCTGCTTGAACCTGGGATGGACTGGAACTGTGGAGCGGGTAGTCCAAAGGTGGTTCCAGCGCTGCCTGCGACTATATAGTGCGTGGGGGCGCCCTGATACTCGGGTTCCAAAGCGCTGTTGTGTCTCTCAGCACGCTTACTGCTAACGACAACCTGCTCGCCTGCATTGTCACTGCTGCCGCTACTTTCGCTGCTATCTGTATCATCTGTAGAACTTGGCGCAATCTGGTCTGGGTCAATGTCGTCGTCCCAGTGGTACTGCATGAGAGAGTCGCCGGGCACGGTTGCGGCGAAGGGAACGCCGTCAGCGTACTCTAGGCAGTAGGATGGGCCGTGGCGGGCCACCACGCGGAATGGGCCGCGCCAGCGCGTGAACATGTCGGCCAGGTTTGGTGAGTGCAGCATCCGGCATACAGTGTCCCAGTTGCCGGGCTCGAATCAGATAGGGCGCACACCACGGCTGGCATGGGCATTGGCACACATGCATACCATGATACAGTGGTTCTCGACCTGCTCCCATGCCAGGTTTACTAGCTCCTGCTCACTTGGCACCACTCCCTCGAAGGGGCGTAGGGTGAAGGCCTTGTCACTGCGCACAGCCTCTGGGCCAAAGAAGAGTGTTGCCGGGATGGCTGACGAGGTCTCAGATGGGGTGACGGCATATGAGGCCACAATACGCGAGATATAATGGCTCCAGCCGGTGCGCTCGTCGTCGCGCTCCCAGCACTACTGCAGCGAGGTCTTGAACTTCTTGACCACTGCCTCGGCTATGTCGGCCTGTGGATGGTAGGGTGATGTCGTAATGTGTTATATGCCTTCGCTGTGCAAGAAGTCCTTGAATGCAGCCAAGGTAACCTGCGGGCCGTTGTCGCTGGAGAGGAGCTGGGGCCGGCCATACTCGGTGAACCAACCCATGCGCAGGGTATAGATGAGTGTCGCCGCTGTCTGGTTTCGGATCAGGTACACTTCTAGGAAGCTGCTGGCACTATCGATGGTGACCAGCGCATCCAACGCTGGCTCGCCGAGGTCACCGACTTGACAAAAGTCAATGTAGATGTGTTCCCACGGCTTGTGGAGCTGCGACATGATCATCGGCGTGTGCGTGAGCATCTGGATCGCTGTGACTTGGCAGGTGTGGCAGCAGCGGCAGACCATCTTGACCACTGTGTACAGGCTGGGGCACCAGATGTGTCGTGAGACGAAATCGAGAGTACATATGTATCCCGCATATGCCAGAGCCTCGTGTGTTAGCTTGATGTACTTGTGCGCTGCCTGTCGTGTCAGCACCGGGACCTAGGTGCCAACAGCATCGGCGCTACCATATCCGTTAGCTAGGTGGTAGAGCATGTTGCCACGTAGACGCTTCTTCTAGACTTCGTTAAAGTCTGGCGTTAGTTCACCGATGATGTCTTCGCATGCCTGACACTTGCGTATCCAGCGCTGGATTTCATCATTATTGTGTTGGCAGTCAGTAAAGTCGGCGGGGCTTAGGACGTTCAGTGCCCATACCAGGGCGCCATACTGCTGTGTCCGTGTCGCAGGAGCTGGACTGCCGTCGTCGCCAGGGGAAGCAGCGTCGTTGGAGGTGGTAGGGGCAGGTTCGTTGTCAGTAGCAGGAGTAGCGTCACCCACAGGAGTCGGCACTATAGCGTCGGAATCAGCAGCCTCGTCGTCATTGTCGCCATTTGGATCCTCGCCTGTCAGGACGCCGATGACGTATTCAATGTTGTCGCCGCCGATGGTGGTGTCGGCCATGTCGGGCATGTCAGAGGTGGGCAGCTTGTCGGGACGCAGGCGTTCCTTGGCCCGTGAGAGCCAGTCGGCAGTCTGCTGGTCTACGCCGCGACGGTGCACGATCATTTGTTTCTTGACACCGAGCTCTGTCAGGCCAAGCTTGAACTGAGCTAAGGGGTCAGCATCATTGAGCGCATTGTGCGAGAAGAGCGAGACCACGGTACCGCAGCCAGTCTTGATGCGCAGGTTGATGCACCCATCCAGATACGGGTAGAAGAACTTGAGGGCCTCGTAGACTGCACACGCCTCGCGCCAGGTTGAATGCTTGTGGCCTTGCTTGCCGCCGAATGCGCGTGAGAAGTAGCAGACTGGAGCTAGGTCGTTGGGATCCTCGGAGCGTTGCGCCAGCAGCACAGCGCCGACGCCAGCACCCGCTGCATCAGTATGTAGTACTAGCGGCGCTCCCGGCGGAGGAACGTAGAGCGACTTTACATCTAACAGCGCCTGCTTCAGCGCCACCCAGGGCTCGCGTAGAGCATCGATGTCTGCCTTGGTCAGGCGCAGCTTACCAGTGGCCTCGTAAAATGGCGCCAGCAGTGCCTGCAACCACTCGATGTGTTCTGCAATAGCGTTTACGCCGCCGCACAGGTGCCGGATAGCACCTAGGTTCCACGGCAAGGGCAGGTCGCACAGGGTCTCAACGCGGTGGTCAAAGGTGCTCCAGGAACAGTCTGCAGACTAAGTACGTCCGAGAACCTCGACATCATGCATCGCACACCATAAAGATTTTCGCATATTTATAGTAACATTTACTTTGGCCAAGCAGCGAATAAAATGGCCCACGTCTGCTATATGTGCATCCATATCTTCTGTAGTGCTTTTTAGATAAATATTATCAATATATGCCAATAACCGATCTTGCAATTCCGGAATACCATTTAGCACATGTAAGATAAATGCCTGCGCGATTGGGGGACTCTCAGAGTTTCCCTGGACCATACGGCAGTTGCGCAGCTTGCCATGCTCGCTGCCATCGTAGGTCCAATAGTCCGCCACGTCGCCGGCCAGTCGCAATTGGGTGAAGAAACTTGCCATATTAATGGAGGACACAATACGGGCATCGCGGAGGAACAGTGCACACTCCATGGGGGTCGGGAGCTGCATTCCGATGCTAATCATGTTAAGGGAGTTGTTGGTGCTATTGTCAAAGAGGACGCAGCACTCGGTGGTGTTCGGTTTGGACTTTGTGAAAATTGGGAGCTGTGCAAAGGCCTGCAATGGTTCGTCGATGCCGTACTAGAGACGCACGGACACAACATCATCACGGGCCTTGCGCGCTGCTTCGCTCAGCGTATGCTGGATAACATAGATAGGTTTCGCAGCCGCGTGCATTGGTGGCCTAATCGGAGCATAGGCGGCAGGCAGTGGACAGCCGCCAGGATACTCGCGTACCACGCCCTTGCCTGTCATCAGCTCACCTAATAACTTGTCTGCCTGTGTTTTTGTTTCGCATTGATGGTGTAGGCACTCGGTAACACTCGCCTTGGTCACTTCCGGGTACAGCGCGTCGAGCCTGTGAAAGTCATCATCACGTTCGGGCACAAAGAAGTCGGCGGGTAGGCCTAGGCATGCGCGCATGGGCTGCGCAACTACAGGCTTGACCACAGGGGCCGCGGCACCGCTGGCTTCAGTCGGGGATGGAAAAGCTAGGTCATGGGACAGTGCAGTGTCAGGCATATAGTCATACACTTCTTCCACTGATGGGACTGTGGTCTGCTGTCTCCATGGGCCGTCAAGCGTCTTGGCAGGGTGGTCCGTGGCCTTGGTGCTGCCGCATAGGCGACGGTCTATTGCAGGGGACGTAAGCTGGATTCCGAGCTATTGCAGTATCTTGCCACCAACAAGGACGTCCCAGCCCTTGCCGAAGCTGACGATGACGGCATGGGCCCACACCTGCAGATCATTGTCCACGCATAAACGGATATGCGCACGGCCTACGGAGCGATGAGGAGCGGCATCCGGCCACAACGCACGTAGCAATGGCCGGGAATTCGTGGTAATGTTGAGACCTATGCACTTGGCAGCCCGCTCAGTGATCAAGCAGACCTTAGTGCCAGTATCCGCTAGTCCTTTTAGCTTATAGTCTTTTGCCTTTAAACCCGGAATAGATATTAAGTGGTTAGTCTCTTGACCCAGAGAGTTTTTAGACTTTGAACAGTTTATTGAATGAACAAAGTAAACAGGGCTATTCTCTGGGCTGCCACTCAGTTTAAAGACGTGGCACTTGGGGAGGCATTGCGCCCAGTGCTTGGTACAGAGGAGCGGCTGGTATTGGCCGCGTTGGCGCCTGAAGCGTTGCCATTGCTTGGGGACCCGCTGCCATTGCCATGCTTCTTCTTCTTCTTCTTGATATTGGAGGCGGACACATTTCCCTGCTGTGTCTACTTGGGTCCGCAGTCGATAGTGTTAATGCAGTCAAAGTACTTGCATATCTTTTCTACATCTGCGGGCCGGATTTCTTGCAGCTTAGTGTCCTTGACAGTGAAAGGCAGTATGTTCACCATGTACAGGCTGTTGGTGATTAGGAAGGCGGCCAGTGGATTATTGTGGTCCATGTTACGATAGATTGCATACGCAAAGGCGCCCAGGGCCCTCTTAGGAGCGTCCTTGAATAATTTCCCTGAGTTAATCGCCTGTAAGACTTTCAACTCAAAGTCGGCCTGTGGGAATGCGTCCAGGAGGTACTGGAATAGCTCCTCCAGAGTATTGAATAGTAGCTGGCCCACAACAGCCTTGGCTTCACCCGTGAGAAGGGGATACGCTGCGTTCAGCCGTATCTGCTCTTGGACGCCTAGGAGATAAGCCGCAAACTCACGCTTATTGACCTCAACCCAATTGGCCGCAGACATGCACAAGTCCTCGCCACTGAACTTGGTCGCCTGAGCCGTGAAGGTCTCACAGGAGATCTTGGGATGATTGTCGGCGGCTGAGGAGGCATTGGTGGCTGACAGGGCGTGGCTCAGCATAATGGAATCTGGGGCATGGGTTTCTTCGGGATTTTCCAAAACAGCATTTGCACGCTGGATAAAGGCACGGAGCTGTTCAGGAGGGATGTGCACTAGAGAGTCTACTGACTCCATTGTTACATCGGAGCTGATGGCAGAAGGTGCCGCTTCAGTCATTGTTTAAAATAGAGAGTTTAAGATGTTGTAAATAGTCTAATAAGACCCGGCAGAAGAGTGCCGTTTCAGAAGCTGAGCTACTGGCAGGATGGTGCCGTAGGAAACTAAGTGAAAGAGATGAAAATGTGTTAAACTCTGAGGAGAACTTTGGGCCAACTTGGCCACCGGTTCTCCTCATTAAATATGTGAAAATAATACTATTGAAAAACGCTAGTGCCTCAGGGAAAGTGGTTCCATCTATTGTGAGGCATTCAAAATCCTTTGTACGGCCATTCGCGTTCCCGGGTCCGTGCGTTCATGATCCCAGAACTCGATCAAAAACCGGTTTGGCGGGAGGGAGGGTTCCCTGCCATCCCCGGTGGGTCCTGCGAACCCTGTGCCCTGGGGGAGGGGGCAATTACACCCGGGGAAAGGGGGGGTGCAGAGGGTCCCCCTCTCGGCCCCGCAACAATAGCATACTCAAAGTTCGATTCTAAGATAGTAATTTTTATAGGGTGGTTTTACAATCTTCACTTCTACTTTTACATATTCTTACTGCTTCTGCTACTCCCTGGAATTCTTCCTGCAATGCACCCTTTTTCTTCTGCCTTCTCCCGCTGCTTCTTGGAATTCTTCCTGCAATGCACCCTTTTTTTTCTGCCTGCTCCCACTGCTCTCCAGAATTCTTCCTGCAATGCACCCTTTTTTTTCTGCTTTCTCCCGCTGCTCCCGCTGCTCTCCAGAATTCTTCCTGCAATGCACCCTTTTTTTTTTTTGCCTGCTCCCACTGCTTCTTAGAATTTTTCCTGCAATGCACCCTTTTTCTTCCGCCTGCTCCCACTGCTTCTTGGAATTCTTCCTGCAATGCATTTCTTGATTTTATTGCTTTTCTTTTCTACTTATACTACATATAGCAAAATATGAGAGATAATTATTTATTGCACACTTTATTGAATGCCCAGCTCGTAGACTGTCGATTCTTATTGCTATCTAATAATGTGGTATTTTTAAAACATTTATTACCACAAATCATAATCTTGTTAAATAATTAATCAGCAATATAGAAAAATCATCAGTATATACTTGGAGTAAACAATTAAAGTTTAACTTGTACCTATTAGAATCAATGTGAAATTTAAACATTTTATTCTTCAATACATGTGCTTGTAGTTAGCACCAAAATTATTATCTTTTTATGAAATTGTCTTATGATCTCTGATCTCAGACAATCCTGGTTGGCCGACAGCCAACCCTCCAAGGTGGTTATGCCCCTCTGGGGCCACGCTTTATTTATCCTAATAAAAAAATTTTGCTCAATATCCGGAATCCCTTTGTCCTTTCTGAAGCCACGCGAATTCGTAATTTACTATTAGTTTGTACCATGAATATCTCTCAAGAGGAAGCTAGTAGACTAATTGAATTATTAAACACCATAAGAGAAAATGGCGAACCAATGGGAAATGACAGCCAAATGGCATCCACCCAAGAAGAAAATGCAGAACCAGCTTATAGCGATTCCAGTGAGTATAAAGATCCCTCACCAAGTGTTGTAGAAAAAGTTGACTTCAGAACAAGTTAATGTATTCCCCCCTAATATCAGAAGAACTACTGCTATTTATAAGAAATACTCTCCTTGTATAAAAGGTAACCCTTGACTCTTTGATCATCACCGTGAGTGACTGACATTTAATCAAAGAGTCAATATATAATATCATAGAATATCATATAACACCAAGCCTCATCCAATTCATCAATGAAATTGAGGGCATCAGCAAAGCCACAGGGGTCAACATGGCTAAAACCATCCCAAGATATACGCATGGGGAACTGGTTCCCTACAACATGCGCACACGTATGGTTGAAGTTGCCCACAAAAAGCCTGGGTTTAGCGGACACTTGGACACCTACCAAAAGTGCCTACGCAGGATGCAGCAACAGGGGAATGCAATCTTACATGTTGCTGAACTCATTCTATACTTTATAACGTTGGATATGACCAGTCATAGCCATCTGAAAAAGGGTGCAACCCCACACAAATTGCAGTCATGGCCGGGAGCAAAAAGTTCTGTTGGCCAGCCAAAATGGATTGTTCCCGTTTTTCCCCACAATGTTCCCGTTTTGCTATTTTATACACTTAGAAAGCATACAGCCATATGTTTATGCAGTAAATGCAAAAGTTCTCCGCACATTTTATTAAGCAAAGTATTGTGCACAAAGTCAATTTTTATATTCTTTCTTTTTAAGTATACAAATAATCGCTTTAGCATTTTTTTTTACACTATTGTAGTTTTAGAAAAGTTTTTTTTTTATACTACTTTTCGTAGTTTATTTTAAAATAATAATAATTACTATATGCTAAAAATTATT
>KZ303557.1:17606-56391 GCA_002705745.1 Coemansia reversa NRRL 1564 | reverse complement strand
TAAGCTTGGCTGCAATATATATATATATATATATATAAACATTTCACTATTTTCCTGAGGTCTCAGTTGATAATTACAATATATATATATATATTTTTATACTGAGCCAGTATGTTATCTAAAGTAGCTAGCACTACTTTTATGTGTAAAGCACAATAAATTTAAGGCTCGTATAAATGTTTACTAGCAATTGTTTCTGAGCATTAGCTATTTTTAGGAGCTTGGCAAGCATAATCGCTTTCCTGAATCTTTGGGACATATAACACGTGCACCATATTTGTATTCCCTCAACTTACAACAACGATTATCTAAGCAGGGTTTGTATTTTTGAAGAATCTGGTTACAAAATATTGAAAAGTCATGATTTTCATCTTACCCACATGCATTATTGGCGGATAATCAGAAGTGCCGCCAATCATCTTGTGTGGTTTAAATAAAGCGCATGTAAAATATGCATGCCTTTTCAAAAGTAGCGGCTGCAGGTAGGTGTAGTGTCTAATATGTTTAGTAGTCTAATATGCAGCTGACGGTTGTGGTAGTGCTTAAAGTAAGAATGCATGTCATATTGGTTGCAAATAGATTGCCCATATGCAAGGATGTGCTAATAACAAGATTGTACGTATAGCAGTTTAGTATTTGTTTGTTGAGATGCAATATAATCACAATTATAACCAAAGCCATCTCATTGGATCTGCGACCAATATATTTACTCAAGTAGATGAATAAAGTTGCTACTGACCAATAATATCCACAATAGAAATTTAAATAGTAATATAAAATGAGTACAGAATTTTTGACTTGGTAAACCATTTACTCCAGGCCAAGAATCAGTGCTTGTATAATCTCAACCACTTTTATCCCTCACTGGTAATGCCTTTTGATATATTTATGGCATACTTTGAGGCTTTTTCTAAAACTAGAGTAAGTGTATTGGTAGCGATTATCTTATTATTTGCCATTTTCTCGGGGTTTCTTTAAGTTTGGAGATGCAGTGCCAAGTTTTCATAGCTTTGAGATTTTACGTTATGGCAAGGTAATAGTTGCGTATTGTAATAAAAATTTAGTAGCCTTTGATAATGACATGCTGCTACAGAAAGTAAAAATACCAAGTTGCTTAAATAAACCATAACTGTATAAAAGTTTTGTAGCAATGGTTGCATACTTATTGGGAGATATTGGAACTGTTTGCTGAAAACCCCCTAATACTAATCTGAGATGATTTCTAATTGCCACAGTTGTTGTATAACTTTTATGGTGTCTCTCATCGGACTAACAAAAGCAGTAGCAACCCCGGATTCTTCAGCACCATGGCTGCGCAGTAGCATAGTCCATATGATTGGGTTCTGGTGCTCACGTAACACAATACACTCAAACTACAATTAAAGATTAACAAATAATTTTGCTGATGTGTAGCAACGCCTTCATGTACTCCCCTATTACGTTTAAACAAACCTATAAAGTGCAAAGCTTTTGTGAAAGCAAGCTAGCTCTTTGATGTGTGTAGTGTAGTTTTATCGTACAAACTACTCTGCCATAAACAGTATTAGACATATCCAAGAGCAAAGCGACTTTCATTATTCTGCTACCAAAATTCTCTGCCAAAAATAAGTAGAAATTTGAACCTTTTATTTTGCGTCAATAAAAAATAAGCCAAATAAAACAATATAAAATTCTGCGCAAAACATACATGGATGTACTAAAAAAAAAAGAAGCAGGGTTGTTTCCAGTTGATCGGATGCTTTTTTTTGCTCAAGAAAAGCTTGACAGAAAGTTAGATTTATGTGCAAAAAGCTAATCTATCACAAGTATGGATTTGTCTTAATGGTTCAATAAAAATTAACTACAACTCAACAATGGTGTAGCTTAAAGCGGGCAAAACAAATAAACCAAAAAATACTTGGTGTGTAAAGTTAATTTTGTGTGGAAGGCTTTGCTTCTTATTGCATTATGAGTGATAGTTGCACTAGTTCGAAAAGTGATCCAGGAATCTATTACGGCAAGAGAGCCGTTATTTATTTTGTAAATTTTTGTAACTTTTTCATTTTAATTAGATCATTTATATTTGTCAAAAAATATTTTTGAAACCACCAGGAAACAAGCTCTTTTTTAATGTTAGCAAGATTCTCTTAAGGTGAACATTAACCTCTTTTTCTTGATATCTGCTTAATTATCTTTTGTTCGATGCTTTTCAGGGCGAGAACATTATCTGTTTGGTTAGCTGGTCTAGTACTGCTTATGATTTGTGCCCAAGAGCATTTTGGCTTCCGCAACAAATTTCGGACTTTATGCTTGTAAAGGCACAGCGCCCCAATGAAATCCCCACAAAGTTTATTTTATTGTACCACACACACACACTCTCTCTCTCTACCTCCCTTCCACTGTTCGGTGTATTTTGGTCACTTCAAGATTTCTGGGCAGTTAGTTGAAAATCTTTTTTATTAAGCAGCTTTTTCTGGACAAAGCAATAAAAACAGTTTTTAAAATACTTGTTGTACTAGAAGTAATTCATCTTAACCCCACTTGTTTACAAAACAATAAACCCGAGGAAGAAGTAGTGTTGGCTAGACTAAGTTATCTACACCTTAACTTTTGGTCTAATATCCAGAGCGGTTGAAACTCAGTGAAGTTACCACCGCGTGGCACATAGAAGTTAGCTCAAGCTCCTGTGCAATTCCTACAATAAGCACAAAACTCAACTTCTCTTCTTAAAAGTGCCTGCTTTTGTCGCATTATTTTTAAATCCAAAAACTACAAACATGGTCCTTATGCAACGCAGCGTGTTGCATTCAGCTCCTTCCGTCTAAAGTTTACTTAATTATCCCAGTACTTTGGTATGTTTATAGGTCAATGACATCGCGTAGGTCGGCAACTTTTTAACGGAACCTCGCGTAAAGGTTTGGTTGTCAAAACTCGCGTTAGCTGGACAAAACAATTTTTTTTTGAACCTACACCATCTATTGGCTCCAAACGACACGTACAACGTTATGTCAACACCTCCCGCTTAACACTTGGTAAGTTGGTGCGAGGTATGTGATTGGTCCCTTTTCTGTTGGATGCACTTGTTGGATTTTTTAGTGGCTTGTTGTTCACAAAACCCTGGAGAGGGCCACACGAGGCGGGCGCAATGGCAGCATCCTCGTCCACCTCTCTCTGTGTGTGTCCTCTTTCTTTTCTTTTTCTTCGCTCGCTTTTTTATTTTTATAAATTGAGTATTTAACTGCAGCTTTTACTTGGCTTTTATTCCATACTTTTATTATTGTTTCCTGTTGGTTTAGCATACTTGACTTGCTTACTTTACAATTACTACATCAACAATGATCAACAGAGCTAGTTTTGTTAACGCATTTGCAGATGCGTTTCGCTGTGTTCATAACAAACGCGCAGCCGTACATCGACGCTGCAAAAACAAAGTGCTTGTCGCCGCTAGGCGTATTCTGCATAATGCACCGCGTGCAACTGTGGTAAGATCAAAAAACATTCTGCTAGGGAGAAACAATGTTTTTACGGCGAAAAAGGGAGCTACAGCTATCTACACACTTCCTGCGGCGGCTGTTGCTCAGAAGCAGCTTAATATATCGTTGTGCGACACTTCAGCTATTATTGAAAACGACAATAACGCTAATATTACAGCGGAGCTGGAAACTCAGACGACAATGCAGAGTACCGATTTTGCATCGAATACGTTTGCGAACATGCCTTACGTCAATAATTGTGTGAGCATTGCTGAATATAAAAATACCGGCAATAATGTTAATTGCAACAACAGCTGCGTTGCTAGCAGTTCTAAGACTTGCAACGGTTACAGCGTGAATGGCAACGACATTAGTATCAAAAGAATAAGCAGCGGCAGCACTATTTTTGATGATACATACAAGGACGTCTATGCTTCAGCATATCTGCAATTTTCTTCTCATGCTGTTGCTATTGCTACATCAATTCAGTTACCAGCATACGAATCCACCTATGCTGCGGCATCACAGTCTAGCACTGCAAATGTATTGAACGCATTCAACACCGCCCAGGAAATTGCATATGTTAACGCGTTTGCTGCCGCGCAGAGAAATCATGTGAAACTTCTTATTGAAACCGCACGAAATGCACAAAATGCTGCTCGTGCTGATGCTGCCAGAAACCAGGCGGTAGCTTCCGGAACATACAATAAAGGAAAATCCAGATTGCAATTTGCCAACAAGAAAACCGCTTGCATGAGCGGTTTACCATTTAATAAACACCTAGATATATGATTTCCAATTCTCTCATTTTTTGTTTTAGTTTAGCTTCATTTCATTTTCTTTGTCTATTAAAGTTTTTAAAACCCCTCTCCCCCACAAATCACCTTTTTTCCTACTCTTTGAGGGCAGAAAAACAAAAAATATGTATTGCCAAAAACAGCAATGCTGATTTGTTCTGCAAACTAGCGCTTTATCTCATCAACCGTGTTTCTGTTACCAATGCCATTAAGCACCCACTCATTTATTTTAAAAAGGCGGAGCCATCCAAGGCAAGCAGTTAGTAGGCTTATTCACTTGTCTGACCGCGCCGGTCACCGCCATGACAAGTCAAATGTGTTTTACATTGCTGATCTTTTTGCTGACGCCAACAAGACTGTAAACATTTTTTACTTAACGTTAAATATTTTTTACTTTTTTGTATTCAGTGTTTTTCACATAATATTTTAATTAATTTAGGAGTTTAAAATGTTTACAAGCTTATGATTTTAGAGCAGGAATTTGGCACATTGCGGTGTATCCACAAGTTTTCAGTATAAATGTTATAAAAGTATGATGCGGCAAGAAGACCGAATTATAATAAAAAGAGTATTTAAATGTTTTAAGATTATTTATATTTGTAAAGAAACATTCACAAAACCACCAGGAAACTGTGCTCCTTTTTATAAGGTTTGAGCTATACTAATAGAAGTGCAAATGATGCCATTTCTGTTGTATCAGCTCAATCGTATCTTGCGTTTGCTTTCTCACGATGACTAGCATCATCTCCTTGATCCTTTGGTTTGATCTGGTTTGGGGTTCATGTCCGTGAGCCATTTGGCTCCAGCAACAAGTATCTGAGACCTTATTTTAACGTTGCTATACATTGATTATTTTGCATTTAGAGCAATGCAAAAATATAATAGATAAAATAAACCGGTTTTGATGCTTTACGTTAGTGCATAGTTGTTTGTTAAAGTCATGCGGCTACATTTTGTTCCAGTTTCTAGCTATAGTAGCAATAAGAAAATTTATTTATTTGTTAATGATCTAAAAAGCTTTTATTTTCATATGAAGCTTTTTTTTGCTTGTTTGCATATACTTTAAGTTTTTCCAAAAATGCATGCAAAATATTAAAATCATAGGCAGTAAAAAATTTTATGTAATACTACAAAGATTGTTTATTGAGCAACAACGTGCATTTCTTTCTATTTCAAAAAAAAAACCATTGGGACCAAGATTTCAGGCACATATTGGTAGCGTTCCTAGTCTAAGCATAAAAGGCATAAAGGTTAGAATATAACAGATAACAGAGCGCATTTCTTGTTAGTCTATCCTACATTGTATTATTTAACTTGTTGTATTTATACAACAAAACCTTTATTTTAGCAAAGGGGGCAGTTGGAAAACCATGTGCCACACATTCTTATACTTTCAATGTTTAAAAATAACTACTAATAATAATTATATGAAGCCTCAAAATATGATATCCGGTTACAATCGACATATGCCTCACATGCACTATAAACGGACAATCGAAATTAGCTTAAATGCTTTACTGTGCGATTTACGCTAAAAAGCACCAATGGAATATGTGCATGTTTTGCTAGAACGATTGACTGTAAGTTTTTGTAGTGAGCAAAGCATTTGCAGCCTTGCATGCAGCCAACAACCAAATTAGTTTTAAAAGATTGGCGTAATTAATAATCTGGTTGCGCTTAGTTAATCTAATTACAATAATAATATGATAACATGATTTCGTGTATCAAAACTATAATTGCTGTTGAAATACATTATAATAATGGCATTATTTAACATAGTATAAGTCTGCTTCTGATATAGTAATCCGTAAAACCCATAGCAACTACCTTACTACCGTAATAGTAGTTGGATACCAAAAACGCCACAGCAAATAACCAACAAGCATACGATGTACTTGTAACGACCACATAATAAATTATTTATCATATAACAGAGTTTTATAGTTAAGTAGAAGCTAAAAACGCAAAAAGCTTTTGGCACATAGTAAGCAGATCATATCACACTGTAATGCTAATCTGATTTAACCAACGAACTTTATGGTTAACCCGCATTTTTCAAGCACAAAAGCTTCTTACACTCTATTAATGATTGCCTAATCACATTTGTTATGTGGCCTCTATCAGATTGTCAATAGCAGTAACAATTTCGGATATTCTAACTCCGAGAAAACGCAGTAGCATGGTTTATATAGAATACTAATATTTGAGCAACGCGATGCTCTCACAATACAGTTAAAAAATATAATATGTAACTGATCAATTACATCGTTGGCATGTACCTAATTAATAATATCAAGCAAAATTATAAAACTCAACACTTTAGAACATAAAAATTACCTTTTAGTTTGCGTTGTTTAGTTTATTTTTTAAGAAACTTTGCTAAAAGTGATATTAGGTTTGTTTGGAAATACTGAAAGCAACTGAAATTATGCAAGTACCTAAAGCTGTCAAAAAAAAAAAGTGATTTTAAAAGTTTAAGTAGTTAGTATCAGGTGTAAAACAAAATAAAAGCCACACAAGTTAATTCAATTTTCTGATATAAAAATCACTCAAGCACGCATTGGACAAAAAAGAATTTGGGTTGGATTTAGTGAATCTGAAAATTTTATTTTTCTCATGCAATGCCTAGCAAAACAGTCAGGCTCTATAGAAATTTGAACTTGCACAAGTATAGAGATGTTTTGCCAGTCAAAGGAAAGCAGCTACGACCTAAAGTGGACAACACAAAAAACAGAACGTAGTTGGTGTTTAATTCTTACTTTGCAGCGTTAGGGAGCTCGCGTTTCAGAAATTCTTGAAGAATAGTAACACCTGCCCAAAAAATATGTCAGGGTTTGCTTACAGTTTACTTGTACAAGCACAGTACCTTACAAGGAATCACCATGGAGCCTATTTTATTGCCCCATCTTTTCTGACCCCTTCTTATTGATCATCACCCTAGCCACCCCAAGCTCGTTGGACTGTTGGTTGAGAAATTCTATCAAACCGCAAAGCTTGAATAACATTATACGAGTAGGGTTGTGAAATAATTTCAGAGTAAGACAGAAATTCTACCCCTGGTTGTCTGCGCAAGAAAATTTCATAGAACCATTCAAGCTAACTAGTCAATGCTACTCACACATTGGCGTTTGGTTTAATATACAGGGCTATTGTATTTTAATTGAAATAGCGCTGTGTGGCATATTGATGCTAACTTAAACTGCTGCGCGGTTTACATGCAAAAGGTAAAAGCTCACCTTCTCTTCATCAGCGATAGCTGGTTTTTGTTTTATTTTGCTTTATAATATTAGCTGCACTTTTGGAACATTTTTAGCTTATTTGTTGTGCGTTAACGTATCCAGCTCACCGTTTACCATTTACATATATAGGCTGGTCCTTTGCAACAGTCTTGCTGTTGGAGCATTGCGTAAGCCAGCAACTCTGAATAAGACTTGGTGTTAAAAATAGGCAGCTGAACACTGCCGATTATTTGTTAAAGCATCTTTTTATTTCTATGCTATTAATTGGCTTTAAACAACACGTACACTTTATATAAACAACACCTGCTAAGCAGTTGGCAAGATAGTAAGGGGTAAGTGATTGGTCTATCGCCGTTGGATGTGCTCTGTTGGATTTTTTAGTGGCTTGTTATGAATTTTGGAGTTTACGTGCTTTATAGTTACACCTTCACGCCATCCCGTGTTCCGCAGCCTACCGTGGGTGGAGAAAAGTTTCTAGAACTCTTGTTGGTGTTGCCATATATAACCCGCCATTGGCGACCGTCGCTTATCTTTTTGCGTATTTATTTTGTTGTTTTTTGTGTTTTTATATCAATATAATAGTTCACAATAACAAATAAATAGTAAGTGCGCGTTACTTTACGTTTAGCAAATATGTCAGCTTGTTTAGTTTGGATACCTGTCAACTGCTTGTGCTTTATTCTCTGCTCCTTCTTTGGGTTTATACTTACAAATTTAACTTTGTTTACTTGCACAGTCTTTACATCTTTTTATTAAACTCAAACAGCTAAAAATGAAGTGCGACAACTACACAGTTCAGAGAAACATGCAGTTTATTGGCGACATTGATGCTTCTACTTCCTCCGAAGCAATGGATTTTGCGCACTTGTTTGATAGTTACGCTGTTTTGTGTAAAAACAACTACAACAAGCTAATGGAAAGCCGGCGGCCATCTTACAAAAGCAGACGGAAAACCCCGTTTACATTTTATGCCAATATTAAATGGATTGGATATTCGGAATACAAGGAGTACGTCGGCGATGCGCATGATTTGGAAAGTTGTTGGTTGTCCTTTAGTTGCACGATGTCTTTTCAGCGCGACAAAAGTTTTTCGCCGCTTATCAACACGCACGTTGGCAAAGATAATTACCACAACAGCAGGCAGCATATAAGAGATGATATGACACTAATTACCACTGCAGACAATAACCGCGAGAATCAATCAGCAAAATTCTGGAGCTGACGGCTGCTAATCAGGCTATTAATAAGCGCATTAAGGAGTTGGAAGCCGAGCT
Organism: Coemansia reversa NRRL 1564; assembly: GCA_002705745.1. Classification (NCBI taxonomy): domain Eukaryota; kingdom Fungi; phylum Kickxellomycota; class Kickxellomycetes; order Kickxellales; family Kickxellaceae; genus Coemansia; species Coemansia reversa. The sequence goes on along the minus strand of KZ303557.1, from coordinate 47,629 downwards.
TGCAAAAAAGTGCCGGAAACAGGAAAATATCAGAAGTAAGTTAGCCACATCGCGGGAGATAAAGAAAACGACACAGCGGCGGGCAAAAGAGCTTATAATGATGTGTGCGCAAATGACCTGGAAACATGACAACTGTGCCAGCCGTTTGGCGGAAACTCAAAAGCGCGAGCAGGAGCTTAGCAAATCAAACCAGACGCTACAGGAACATAACACCCAGGCGCAAATAATATATAATAGTCTATTTACCATTTCAAACACCGCAGCAGCTTACGCGCATAACTGTACTGAACAGGCTATTGAAGCGCAAAACAATTCTAAGCAGGCGCTTGGGCAGTTGGCTAGTATAAAGTCGGAGCTTGAAGCAGAACGCAAAAAGATAAATTTGCCCAAACAGCAAAAAATAGGTTCAGCGTTTAGCAAAGTAACAAATAATGATGTAAACGAGTCGAATATTATCGACAATAGCAACCCGAGTACTTCAGTAAAGCAATTTGGTCGGCAGTAGCTTATCGGCACGTTTTTATATAAGGCCAGCGCCAACGGAAACTTGAGAGAAACGGCTACAAGCACAATTATATAAAAAAAAATAGGCCAACATATAACATTGCTGCACTGTCAATGGCTACTCCTTATTTTAACACAAAAGCTTATGTAGACAACTACAGAAACATTCACGCACCTGCACCAATCAGACCTTGCAAGTCATGACAGCAGACAATTGAGAAATGGGATACCAACTGCTAGTATCATATATCCGAATTTGTAGCTTACTGTTGCCAACTACATAGAATTGTGTTAGCAAAAATTTACTAATACATTAATAATAGTACAGTGGCTATCTTGGCTATGAACATAAGTAGTTAGTTTAATTTGCAGAATATTATATTACTACATGCAATACACGCTTTGATTTTTATTTTTAGCGTTTTATAATATTAAAACATCTATTGCAAGTGCAAAGATGTGCTTCAAGCTGACACCTTTGCTTGGATTTTACAATAACTGGATGTATACTTAAGTATTATATTTTTTCATTGATGTGCAACAATGTTCCGCAGGCATAAACAGGTGTTTCACCACCTCCATTCAAATGCGCAATCTAAAGATTTACGAAACAGTTAAGATTTACTAGACTAAGCTATCCACCTTTCGGCTGCCGGTTGCATTACCGGTTCTATTGCAATCCAACTGAATTAAAAATTTCCGACGTATTGATAAAAACTTTGGCTTCTACACAGGCATTGCAGACTAGAAAACTTTAAATGTGCTTACCAGCAAAACAACTGTCCTTGTCGCATATTTTTACTCCGCTTTGACGACTGCATACGCAATCCCTTTTCTCGATCTATCTGCATTGCACACTATAGCAACTAATAACTTTTGTATATTTCTCACCACGTTTACCGGGCTGCTATTCTTTGCATCACTTTTTGCACGTTTTCTCACCGAGGCAATCTCATTTGGTTGCAGATCAGTTATCCAGTGCAGTGTCTTTTCTCGCATTCACTGCAGTGTCCTCGTCTGCAGCATTGTTGTAGCTTATTATTTTGTCCACTACTATTGAATTTTTATAAATGTTTGAGATTATTGTTTCTGCTTCGCCATCTTTTTTTCATTGTTTTCCGCGAAATAAAAATGAGCTGAACAATAAAATAAATCAGTGTCGGTGTCTGAAGGATATTAGAGCTTTTGCATACTTTATCTTAAGATCCAGTTCAGCTTCATTCTACAAGGTAGAAGAGGCACGTCAAAATAATTTAGGGATTCTTCTTACCCGGCTGGAGACCAGCTAAGGGTGCTCTGAGGGGTACATAATTTGAGCATCCAAGCAGAAAATTGCCGATTTTTTAGCGTACAAAATATTGCATGATCCCACCCATATTAAGCTCTCTCTATTTTAGGGGTTTAATATAACAACTAAACAATCAAAAAAAAAAAAGCCAATACTGTTTTTAGCTTCCGCTTTTGTTTGTACAGATACCTTTTTGGCATTACTATGTTTTCGATGCATTCCAGCAATGGAAAAACTTCCACTAGCAATTTAGAGTTGCTCGAGACGACTGTAGGCGCTGCTGTAGGAATTACGCATAGCTTGTTTCGTGGATCGTCGGTTCCTACCAATGGATCAGAGGATATTACTAAAAGTCAGCGTTTGAAACTGGCTACCAAATATCGAGCGGAGTATCTGTCTTCGCGTGAGCTTCCACAAGGCGTCGAGAAGCGGGAAGCAAAGGAGGATGAAGGGCAGAGTGGTCAGAAACAAAAACATATGGCTCTTACGCCTGCGCCTATTATTTCCACCAAGCGTCTAACTGCCGTTGGCGAGAAAGGTAGCAGCCCATACTTGCAGCGAGCAGCAACCAGCGTAGATGATGAGGTGCGGCAGGTTGTAGAGAGTCTATCGGGCAGACAACAGAAAGCGCGGCCAAAGAAACCCAAAGTTCCAACACGCGAGCTTGTTGCAGCAGCGGCAGAGAAAAGCAGAATGAATGGCGGGCAGTCACTGCCACCGCCATCGGGGCAGCAGGTTGTACGCAAGCGGAACTATGAGCCTGTAAAGCCCGAATGGCATGCACCTTGGAAGCTGATGCGAGTGATCAGCGGGCACATTGGGTGGGTTAGGTCGCTGGCAGTGGAACCAGGGAACAAGTGGTTTGCTTCAGGTTCAGTCGACAGAACAATTAAAATCTGGGATTTAGCTTCGGGAACTTTAAAGCTTACGCTTACAGGGCATATCTCCCCCGTACGTGGGCTGGCAGTGTCGTCGCGACACCCGTATCTGTTCTCATGTGGCGAGGACAAGCAAGTGAAGTGCTGGGATCTTGAGACAAACAAGGTGGTTCGGCAGTACCATGGGCATCTTTCAGGCGTATATGCGTTGTCTCTGCACCCTGTTCTGGATCTGCTGGTCACTGGTGGGCGCGACTCGGTTGCGCGTGTGTGGGACATACGTACAAAGCAGCAGGTACACGTTCTCATGGGACACAAGTCAACAGTCTCGGCAGTGGAATGCCAGGAGGCAGATCCGCAGGTGATCACAGGATCAATGGACTCGACAGTGCGGCTGTGGGATCTGGCAGCTGGAAAGACAATGTCAACACTTACGCACCACAAAAAATCAGTACGAGCGCTGGCACTGCACCCAACAGAGTTTGGGTTTGCCAGCGCCAGCTCGGACAGCATCAAGCAATGGCGATGCCCCAGGGGCGACTTTGTTCAGAACTTTGAAGGCCATGCAGCCATTGTCAACTCACTCTCACTAAACAGCGACGGAGTGATGGTCTCTGGAGGCGACGATGGTTCAATGCGGTTCTGGGACTGGAAGAGCGGGCACTGCTTTCAGGACACGGCAACTGTGGCGCAACCTGGTTCACTGGACAGCGAGAATGGGATATTCTGCTCGACTTTTGATCGTACAGGATTTCGACTGATAACTGGCGAGGCAGACAAGACAATCAAGATCTGGAAGGAGGATGAAGAAGCTACTGAGGAGTCGCACCCAATCGACTTTAGGCCAAGCCTAAGTCGCCGGCGTTTCTAAAAGATTCTACATATTGTTGTTAATTGAATAAATAATAGCAAGTTTGGAGCAATTTGGAGTACTTCCAGACGCTCATTTACACGGCTTCAAATAAGCGCCAGTGACTTCTGGCCCTGCTGCAAAGATCTGCTCAACCAGAAGCGTCCTGGGCAGATTTCGGGTGTTAGAGCCATTAAATTGCGCTGAAGAGATCCATTGTGGCGGAGCGGCCTGCAGCCTTGCTTGTGCAGATGTAGAAACAGCAGAATTGGTGCTAGTGTAAAGTGGTGGTGGATACTCCGGCTGAGTGAAGCGGTGTTTCCGTCCAGGGATGCACTGGCCGCCAGCGTTGCGGCCCCAAACCACAACATCGTAACCGAAAAGCGGTTCTTGATTAACAGATTCTCCGGACGAGTCAAGAACAACGTTGGTGCGGTTATCGCACACAGCTACCACATGACCACTGCCTGCAGCAAGCGAGCGAATTCCCAGAGGCTGGCGCATCTGAGATGCTGCGTCGTACTCCTGCTTGTCCGACAGCGCAGGTACTATTACTGCACTCCCCTGCAGATGTGACAGCGTTCCGTTGCCCAGTTGGCCGTCGATACCGCACCCCCATGCAAGCAGCTGGATAGTGTCATCTTGTCTGACCTGTGCAAACGACGTCGTTGCTCCTGCAGCAATGCGTTCTGCGCGCATACCGGATGGCCGATCCCTACCCTCTTTCCATAGCCGCCTCAACAGAATTAGGCTGCGCACAGTTGCGTTTTCTTTGCTGTAAGCACCCATTGCGAGCTGCCCAAAGTCATTAGCACCGCACCCAAGCACATCGCCCTCGGTTGTTAGCAGGATGGTATGGCAATCGCCACACGCGGCAGCACTGAATCGATGTGGGCTTGAAATGCGCTTTAAAGCAAGCGGCTTCACATCCGAATCATGGCCATGTCCCAGTTGGTACCTAGAATTGCCGCTGCTATCCAGCGCACAAGTATACACATGGCCAGCACTCGTCGTTGCAGCAATATGACTCTTGCCAGCAGAAATGTGAGTTACAGACTCGCGCCAGCCAAGACGAGGCTCAAAATCCAGTTTAGTCTCGGAAACACTTCCAGAAATGTTTTTGCTGGCGGGCAAAAGACGTACGCGGCTTTTCTTGTCCAGAAGAACAACAAAATCATCACTGGCGGCTACCTCGCCGATTGACGCATCGCGTAATGTGCATGTAGGCTCGTGTGCAACGCCCGTGCCTGCGAATCCAGTACCCCACTGGTATACGCAACCCTCGTAGTCCACGGCCACTGCGTGGGTCTTAGAAAATGCGACGCTGCAAATCAGCTTGCCCTCGAGTCCAGGGACTGCACATTTCAGCCCCGCACCAGAATCCGAGTCGGGATGAAGTGGATCAGCCAGTCCAAACTCGTTTGAACCTACAACATACAATCCTGGGTTCTTCCAGGCCCACCTAACCTGCTCCAAATGCGAAAGTGCTGATTTTGGTGCCATCTGCCCACGCAGGTGGCTCAGGCGACTGCTTCTTGCCTTTGTCTCTTTCGCTGTCACCGACTGCACGTCGGAGTCTACCACAGCTGCGGAGAACCAAGGCAGGTAACTGGCAACGCTTTGGGCATATTCGCTATAAATATAATATGAGAGACCGCCCAGAAACACCACACCCGCGCCGATGGCAAAGGGCGATACTACAGGATCCACACCCTCCACTTCGTCGCTGTATTTGCTTGCAGGCAGGCCGCGAGGCCGCGAGTACCCGCGAATACGTGCTGACACAAATCCAAGCGACAGGCCTCGTTGTGACCTGAGTGCCAATCTGTTCATGCCGTCGCCGCCTTTTTGTAAAAGTGAAATTAGAGAAGCGCAAGCTGAAAGAGCGTGATGTTGTCACCAATCTTCGCGATCCTATCACCGTTGATCCGGGGTTCAACTTGAAAAACGCCAAAAGTGTGGTTGCAAATTTTAAAGAAAAGATCTACTTATGCTTCAGTTTCGCAGGTATTTCACCCACCAATTTACGCAATTCAGGAGGATATCCTGGCTACGAATCAAAAGCTCCTAGGGCACGATGCGCGACCCGGTATATACATACTGCCGCGAGTTGGTGCCGCCAAGTGCGGTGGAGCGAGCAGTAAGCCTGAGTTTTACACGACCACGCGCCAACAACCTTGCATTGGCGCGGGGAAGCCTGCTTGAGATATACGAGGTCGAGCTGGCAATGAAGAGAGGAGGCGGCGATGACGGCGAGGTGCCAGGCGACGACTACATGTACCGCGATTCAACCACAGAGGAGGTAAGAGAACCACGCTGGCGTTAAGACTACGAGACCATCACAGCGTAGAACCAGCCGGGAATGTACGGCTAAAACGAATATATGTGCGACGCGACTTGTGTGTAGTTTGACCTTCCAATGATCCGCGACGACACGAAAAGACACAGTGCCAGCGACAAGTTTGAAGGAGCCAAGCAGCCGCAGCTGCGGCTGGCAGGGCGCTGGAGTCTGCATGGTAAGATTATAGATATGCAGGCGGTGCGCAGCGGCAGCGGTCACGGAGCTGCAGACCGTCTTATGCTGTCGTTTGCAGAGGCAAAGATGTCGCTGATCGCGTTTGACAGCAGCACGCAAGGCATTGTAACCGAATCGATCCACTACTACGAGCACGACTCGCTGCGCCAACATACGCCTAACGACGCGCAGACATGTACTATGAGGTCGGATCCTGAGCGGCGGTGCATTGCGCTGCGACTCTATGGCGATCAGCTGGCGATATTGCCTTTTAAGGAGCCAGGCGCGGCCGCAGGAGCTGACGCAAAGCCGTACACAGACAGCTTTGTAGTCGATATGCGGGCGGGCGGGGTGGACGTGCGCAACGTGCGCGATTTTGTTTTTCTGGGCGGGTATCTGGAGCCGACGCTGGCACTGCTGCACGAACAAGCGCCATCGTGGGCGGGACGCGTCGAGGACAGCCGCGACACGTGCAGCGTGACGGTGGTATCACTGGATGTGTCACGCGGGTCGGTTTCGGTTCTCAACTCGGCCAGCAGGCTGCCGTACGACTGCCAGGCGCTGCTGGCGGTGCCCGACCCACTAGGCGGTGTGCTGGCGCTTGCTTCCAGTTCAATAACACACGTGGTCAATGGTACTGTGTCGTGCATATCGGTTCTGAGCCACGCCGCCGTGCGTGGCATTGGGGAAAGTATGATGAGTTACCTGGACCGGACCAACATAAGCCTGGAGCTGTCGCTCGATCCGCGGAGCTCGGAGTATGTACTTTTGGGGCCCAGCACGGTGGCGCTGTGGACGCAGTGCGGCCACGTGTTTCTACTGCGGCTTTCCGGAACGGGGCGACTTGTTAAACGCATTGTGGCCCGCCAGATCGCCGGGCCAGACGCTCAACAAGACGCCGGCGCCCCAGTTGCACACATGTGGGACGACATTGCAGTTCTTCCATCGTGCGTGAGCGAGCTGAGGATGATTGGCGAGAACGAGAGTGGTAGCATATCGGACGATTTGCTGCTTTTTTTAGGCGGCAACTCAGGGCGTTCATTGCTTATCAGCGTTCGGGACGTAGGGGCGCCTTGCAGCGACGCCGCTATGGATGTGCAGTCTGGCGACGAGGACAGCGACATCGATATTGACGCGGAGCTTTACGGCGACGCGGCCTCAGCCGAGCGCAACGGCAAGCGTGCGCAGAACTCCAGCGACGTTGGGCCTGATCGCGGATGGGCAGACGCTTATCGCTTTGCTGTGTGTGACGAGATACTGGGCAGTGGGACTGTTGTGGCAATGGATGTTGGCAGCATCGATTCCGGCTTCGGCGCAGGCCCTGGCAGCGAGAACCTGCAAGTAGTCACGTGCGTCGGCAACGAGTGGCGCGGGAGCCTCTGTGTACAGCAGCGGCACATCCAGCCAGAGGTAGTTGCGTCATTTGATCTACCGGGCGCGCCGGTGCGCGGAGTGTGGACGGCGCGCTGTCTACGCGAGTATAACATTGGTGGCGTGATGCAGGCGGCAGACAGCGCGTTGCTGGGCGAGCTTGGTGATACGTTTATGGTTCTCTCGCGCGACGCCAGCACGGCGGTCTTTGCCGCGGGCGATGAGCTGCAGGAGCTGGACCGCACCGGCTTTTTTACGGACGGGCCGACGGTGGCAGTGGGTGAGCTGCTAGGCCACACGCGTGTGGTGCAGGTACACACGCAGGGGCTGCGCGTGGTGAATGCGGCTGGGCGCGCAACGCAAGCAATTGATCTGGATCCAGCGCAGCAGGTGGTATACGCGCAAGTTATGGACCCTTTTGTGCTTCTGCGCACGCGGTCGGGCGAGCTTTGCCTTTTTGAGGCGTCTCCTGAGACCGGCCTATTGAGCGAGACCGTGGCACCGGAGCTACTTAAGAGTACGCATGTTTTAGCAGCTTCGCTATTTGAAGATGCACACCGTGCACTCTGCACGAACAGAGAATGGGCAGAGCGTAATAAGGACGCGCTTGATGGCCAGCAGCAGCAAGCGGAAGACGGCAGTAAAGTGGTGGACGAGGGTTTTGACAGTCTGTACGCCGAAGCTGCAGTACCACGGAAGCGCAGGCGGACCCGCGGGCATGCGGGTTCCGAAGGCCAAAAGCAAGCGGAGGGCTTGTATGACGAGGAGGACATTGATTATGACCCGGCAGATCCCAGTGCCATTTCACAGATGACTTCGACTAAAACAGTGCCTGGTGGCTCGCTGGAAGAAGGAGCACGCCCCGAGGAGGTCGGCGGCGAGACCCCAGTGTACTTGCTGCTCCTTCTGGTTAACGGTGATCTTACCATCGTGCGACTTCCCCAGTTTGACAATGTCTGGACAACGCCACGGTTTGACTTGCTGCTTGACACGCTCGTAAGCGCGCCACCATCAGCGTTCGACTCGGCTGGGACGGCTGATGCTCGTTCAATTGATGGCAGCAGCAGCAGCAGCGAGGAGGATAACATCAACAGCGCAAATGAGACAGGAAGAGAGCCATCGAGTCGTAGACCGGGCGCTGCCAGACGCGCAAGGAATTTAAATGATTACGAGCTTTGCAGGAAAATTGACCAGTTCCAACTGATGCAGTTAGGCGGCGACTGCATTTTTGACACATATCTAGTCGCGCTTACGTCCGCCGGCGAGATAGCAGTTTATCGGGCTTTCGCGCATTGCTCGCAGGAGTACATTGCGCAGCATGCGGCTGCAACTGCAGGAGCTGGTGGTGATGATAATTTGCAGGTGTTAGAAGGCGAGGCTGGACTGGCGTTACGCTTTGCTCGGATGCAGCATGACGTACTAGCGTACGAGCCTGACTACGAGCAAAAGGTGCGGCGCGTACAGGCGCGGCAGGCGCAGGCGTTTGCTGCGTGGAGTGGGCGTAACAAACAGCGCGTTGCCGAGCAGCTCCACGCAGAGAAGGAAGCACGCGCACGTGCCCATGAGAAGCGGCAGCGAGAGGAGACTATGGCCGTGGCAGACTGGGGAGACGGCTCAGAGGATGACGAGACCGAGCCAAGCGGGGTGCAGCCTATGACGGACATTAGTGGTGGAGTCGACAGCACTGAGCAAGCATCGGTAGATATTACATTTGCGGATCTGGCAGCAGTGGACGACCTTTATGCAGACGTGTCCGAGGCGGCAGCGGCAGATGGTAATGTGGCTAATAGCAACGTTGAGATGGGTAGGCAGAATGATGTAAGCGCAGACACAGGGGCGCATGAGAGTACAGGTGCTGAGCCAGACCAGGGTCCAGAGGCAGAGCCAAGCCAGGGTGCGGACGCTGAGCTTGACAAGGACTTGTACGCCGAGCCAGACAGCAGCTTGTATCCGCTTGAGTCGACGAGCAAGTTCACCCGACTCGACAACATTGGCGGGTACGCGGCGCTTTTTGTGTCAGGGGTTCGGCCAGTGCTAGTGCTTGTAGGGCCTAAACGGTGGGCGCGTGTGCATCCGCTGCGGCTGCAGACGCGGTTGGCGGCAGCGCTCCAACCAGCCGACGCGGCGTCGGGCTTTGATGCGGAGGCTGCCGGGCTTGCGACGGGCGGCCGGCCGCTGGTGGGAATGGCGCGGTACCACGCAGCGGCATGCGCACACAGTGTTGTGGTGCTTACACAGGGCGGCACACTGGTTGTCGCGACGCTAGCAACGTCCGCGCAGGCGGCGCGCGGCGGTATCGAGTTTGATGCAGCATGGCCGGTGCGAACGATCCCAGCGGGCACAGCACACGGTGGCATCGGTGCGCTGGGCGGCGTGGCGTTTCACGCGCGGTCGGGCTGCTACGCGCTAGCTGCGACCGGCGTCGCGCGCTTTGGCATTCGCGAGCCGCATCCGGACGTCGCAGACCGGCAGGCACGTGAGACGGCCGAAGCGCAGCAGCGCCCGCCGCCACGTCCTGGCATGGTGATTCCCGAGCACGAACGCGCGCCACTGGCCACGACCTCAGCACCACCGCGCGTGCCGCGATTTAGCGTAGACCTGCTCAGCTCGGTTACATGGGAGACCATTGACTCGTACGCGTTGGAGCCCGACGAACACATTGCCGTGATGCGCGTGGTGGCGCTGGAGTGTGCGCAGGCGGCCGGCGACTGCAAGCCGCTGCTATGCGTGGGCACCGGCTTTGTGCTGGGCGAGGACGTGCAGACGCGCGGAAAAGTGTACGTGTTTGACGTCATCGACGTGGTACCGCTGCCCGGGCGCCCGGCCACCAACCACCGTCTGAAGCTACTGTACTCCGAGGAGGTCCATGGCGTTGTCAGCGCGTTGACCGAGCTGCGTGGCTGTCTGGCCATGTCCGTCGGCTCGAAAGTTTTTGTGCGTTCGTTTGCCGGTGGCGAGGCGCTGGTGAGCTTTGCGTTTTTGGACTGCCAGTGCTGGGTGCGCTCGCTTACTGCCCTACGCAGCTTTCTGTTGGTTGGCGACCTGCGCCGTGGCCTGTGGCTCGTGGGTTTCCAGGAGCACGGCCCCGCGCGCCTGTTGGTGCTTGCCCGCGATGCCCACGCGCGCATGTCCATCCAGTGTGCTGAAGTTGTGGCACTGGGTCGCCAGCTGCAGCTGCTAGCCGCCGACGCCCACGGCCACTTGCATTTTTTTACTTACGCGCCGCACGACGCCCACTCTTTTGGCGGCCAGCGTCTGCTGCGCCGCGGAGAGTACGCTCTGGGCTCGCATGTAGTAGCTCTGCGCCGCCTAGCCGCTCCCGCGCGTCTTGTATGCCTGGCGGCCACTGCGTCAGGCGCTGTGCACGCAGTGGCCATGCTGCCTGAAAATTCTTTTAAGCGCCTCCACCGCATCAACTTGCAATTGGTTCATGGTATTCCGCCCCCCGCCGCCTTGAACCCGCGCGAGTTTCGCGCTGTGCCGATGGCTCACCGCCATCACCACACGCCGCGCCGCTCCGTGCTGGATGCTGATCTACTTGTACCGCTGTTCGCCCATGGCCCGCTGTCTCGTCAGCGTGACGCTGCCCAGCGCGACGGCACCACTGCCGATCGCGTTCTACGTGACATTGTTGACGTTGAGCATCCGTTCACCATGCTGTGATCTCTCTTGCAGTGATTAATCGTGATGCGTTTACCTGTGATCTCGTCTAATCTTGGCAAGCATATCTCTTTTCAAACTTTCTTATATCAACTTGCATTTCTCGTTTACCTTTCACTTTGCACCTTTATCAACGCTCTTCTTCCTCATTCCCCGGCCGCCTTGACTAATGTCTGACAGAGCAGAGGCCATGGCGTCGGCTCGCCGACACACAGGGGTTTGTGCGCCTACTTTGTACCGCGAAGAGGGCACCCACCAGCCGTCACCTATGTTCCACGAGTCGCACGACCCGACGCTGGAGTTTTTCTATCATCCGCGCACCTTGTCTGTTCTGGTTGCACTGTTGGCCGGTTTCTTGTATGTGGCACTGTTTGTGGATCCCTCCAACGATATCCTCAACACGCGCTGGGGGCTGGTTGCGCTGTGCTCGGTCTTCGTCGTAGTTTCCGTAGTGCTCTTCCGTGACGGTCCGTTTATCCGTCCACACCCGGCCTTCTGGCGTGCAGTGTTGGCGCTTAATGTGCTGTACGTGATGTTTCTGGTTTTTCTGTTGTTCCAAAGCAAGCAATCAGGCCGTCTTATGATGGCTTTCTTTGATCCCGCGCTGGGAGTAGTGCTGCCCGAACGCTCGTATGGCGAGGACTGTGCGCTCACTTGGGCCAACATCCGCGATGGCATTGATGTTTTTGTGCTGGCTCACTCGCTGGGCTGGTTTGGCAAGGCGCTGATCATTCGTAACCACACCATGTGCTGGATTCTTTCTATTGCCTTTGAGCTGCTTGAATACTCGCTGGCCCACCAGCTGCCCAACTTCAACGAGTGCTGGTGGGACCACTGGTTTCTCGACGTGCTGCTGTGCAACTGGCTGGGCATCTACGTTGGTATGAAGTGGTGCGAGTACTTTAAGATGAAGACATACACCTGGCACGGCATCCGCGACATTCCTTCGTTGCGCGGCAAGCTCAGTCGCGCCGGCGCTCAGTTTACGCCGCACAGCTGGACCGTCTACCAGTGGGCGCCCACGCGCCGCTTCAAGAGCTTCGCTGGCGTGCTTCTGTTTGTCGTGCTGATCTTACTGGCTGAGCTTAACGTCTTTTACCTCAAGGCGCTGCTGTGGATTCCTCCTGAGCACCCGCTGGTCATCACGCGCCTGTCACTGCTGTTTTTGTTTGCGCTGCCCAGTGCGCGCGAATACTACGAATACTACTCCAATCCGCGCTGTAAGCGCATGGGCGCCCACTGCTGGCTGCTTATTGCCACCCTGCTTACTGAGCTGCTAATTGTCGTCAAGTTTGCTCGCGGCGAGTTCTCCGAGCCGACACCGCGGCTCGTTATTGTCTTCTGGGGCACTGTCGCAGCCCTGCTTAGCGGCTTTTCGCTGTGGCAGTTTGTAGTCATGCCACGCCTCCAATCCACTCCGCCGCTGTCACCTCACAGCAAAAAAACAGAGTAGCTGTTCTGCCCTGCTCTGCTCGCTAGACTTTTTTTTTCTCTCTCTCATCCTTGCTTTATTCATTTAATACTTCACTGTTCATTGTTCAATGGCGACGCTTCCCAGTATCAGAACGCACTTGGCCTACGACTCCCTGTCCGCTAGTAGCCACGACGTGCTAGTTATCGTCAGCACCTCGCTCGATGCACTGCAGATGCACTGCGCTGCGTATGATGGTTGGGCCAAGGCTCTTGCGCCCTTCCGCCGCGCCGATAGGGCCTTTGGCTCATCTGTTGTGCTAGTTCCGGTTGCCTCCGTAGGCGGCGGCCGTCTGGTGTTTTCCCCGACCGGCTCCCTCGATGACGACACCGATGACGTCCGGAAGATATACGGTAAGATACGCTACAGCCACTGCCACTACCTGAGGATCCGACTGCTGCTGACGTGTTTCCTGAAACGCATTTGTCACTAATTTGTTGCTGGTGGCTGACATTTTTTTTTTTTTCAGTTTTAGATGCAGTCAAACGCGGCGTGGCCAAGGCCATCGAGGCGGGCGCTCGCCGCCCGGCAGTTATGCTTGCGATTCAGCCACCGCTGACAGATGCGGGTCTGGATGCAGACTATTCACGCAGCACCGATGTTGCGTTGCTTGCTGCGCTGGATGCCTCCTATGTCACTCTTGTCGTCCGCGAGTACCGCCAGGCCACGCTGGGCGCGGAGGCGGTGGTAGAGAATCTCTTATCCATCGACTTGGTTGTCAACGCTGCCATAGATAAGACAGAGCTTCATGCGGCTGTAGAGCGCGTTGCAGCGATTGAGACAGGCCGTCGGCTGACCCTCGACATGGGATATGGCGACCCTGAGCGGATGACACCCCACAAGTGCGCACAGACGATCAAATCGGCAGTAGCAGCAGTTTCTGGGATCGAATACGAGGAGATCACGGACCTTGATGTGATCAAGCGGGATTATCCGCTGCTCTACAATTCGGCGCGCGCCTCATTTGCAGGTAAGAGATGTGTTTAAATGCGCTAGCAGATCTTCCGTGTGGCTTCAACAATGGGGTAGTTCTGGATTGCGTGTGGAGTGTTTGTGTGCATTTCCGATTGCTGGATTGCATGCCTTTGGCAGCACGGGATTGCATGTGGCAGCTAAAGACCACGGCGTTGTCAGTTCTTGGGTTGTAGAAAAGCGGACGTGGCCGTGTGTTGTCAAGCTTGAGTACAGATCGCCGGAGCCTGCAGAGGTGAAGGAACAGTAAGTTGTTTTGATCGAGGATCATCCTTTCAGCTGCATTCATCCATGTTTTCATCTGCATGGCTGGAGCCCTGGATCCGCATAAATATTTAACACAACATAATGTCGCTTTGCTTGTTTGCTGGGCAAGTGGACGTTTTTTTTTTTTTTTACAAAGTGTAGCTTGTATCTGGTGGGCAAGGGCGTGACTTTTGACACTGGTGGCATTTCCCTGAAGACCGGCGGGTCCATGCGCGGGATGTCGTACGACAAACTTGGGGCGTGCGCAGTTGCGGGGTTTGCAATTGCGACTGGTGTGATGCGGGCAGCGGCTGTGAACCTCAGCTGCGTTCTGGCTTTTGAGCGCAACTCTATTGGGCCCAATTCGCTTCTTCCTGACGAGGTGCTGTTGTCCCGCGCCGGTGTACGCGTACTGATCAACGATACCGACGCCGAGGGCCGTCTTGTCATGGCTGACCCGGTAGCCGAGTGCCGCGAGCGCATTATGGCTGGCCGCGCTGCCGGATACACTGTGCCCTCTGCAATATACACTGTGGCTACGCTGACGGGGCATGTGATCCGGGCCTACGGGTTTTATGGAGCGACGGTAGCCAACGGCCCTGCGCGGCGCGGCAGGTATGACCGGCGCATAGCGGCGGCGGGCTCGGCGTACGGCGATCCATTCGAGAACAGCATTATGCGGCGCGAAGACCACGATTTTGTGCGTTCCAGAACAGACCGCGAAGATGTTTATCAGAGCAACCACCAGCCCAGCACGCTGACAGATCGCGGTCACCAATACCCGGCGGCGTTCCTAATCAAGGCATCGGGATTGGATAAGCACAGCCTCCAGGCTGGCGAGGCAGCGGCAATTCCGTTTGTACATTTGGATATTGCCGGCAGTGCTGAGGATGGCGCAGATCAGGGACTCGGGCTTGGTGGCCTCACAGGCAGCCCCGTGGCAACGTTTGCTGGGGCATTCTGGACATCCTCATGATAGTGGCCTTTCTGAAGTTGTTTGTTTATTTTGACAAACGCCGAATCTGAGATATCTTACTTTTTGGACCTAATTTTAAGCAAAGGCCAAATATATTTGCCATGTTGATAGATCTGCCTACAAAAGAGGTTGCATATGGTGACTAAGTGATGTGCAGCAGAGTCAAGATGTGCAAAAAAAGCCTTGGAGCAGTTCGGCTGCGGAGTGGTTCAGGTGGGAGGTAGCATTTATTGATGATAGTGAAGACGGCCGGGGGCTTATGTGAGCCAGTACAATAGAGCGTGACTGGACTACACTGAATCGGGTTTGCCTGAGAAAAGCGACCCCTGCGCAGCAGAATGAAACAATCAGGATGAGCAACCGCGTTGCCAAGAGATGGTCTGCTGGCTGGAAAACAAACCGGCCAAAATGGAAATTCCGAACAAAGAGGCCATGGCAGTTTGAAGAGGATGATTACAGATTTGTGATGGGCATTTGCGATTCCCCCACCCACACTACGCCAGCCTTTCTTTCCAAATGGAGCAGGTTAAGCTTGCAACATTTTGTGGCAACCACAACTACAATGCAACAACAATCAGACAGCCATGCCGCAATATCAGCAAATGGCGCTACTTGCCTAATGCGAACATTTAGCAACAAGAAAAGTCCTGAGCAGCAGAAGAGTCTCATGCACACTTCTCGCCTACGCCAAAAGTAATAGTGCATTGTGGGCTTCAAGCTGAGTGCAGCGGTGAAATGTTGTTGTTGGAGTTGTAAATGTTGGGCTCAAGAGAGGAAGCTGACTGTGGTTTGTGGGGAGATTGCAAACAGCAAAGGCGACAATCGCTCAACCCCGTCTGCATGGCGTTTTTCCAGCGCTGTTGTCTGCATATGCCTCGTTCCAGCAAAGTAAATAGAAAAGCTGCTGACAGCCAAATTGAGCGCACAGACGATGCGAGTATGAGGCGTGTGGGTTTACACCCGCGTTGCTCTTGCTTTCGTTTAATTTCCCATTGTTTGCAGTGCACTTCTGACCTAGCTGGAAGAGACACCATGCAAGGGCCAAGTGCATATTTCTGTGTGAGCGTGTGTGCGGGGTAGAAAAGTGTTGCAGCACAACATACAAGAAGCAATCTGCTGGTGCGGACATCCAACATTGTTGTACGTCCATGTGCACCTGTTTTTTTTTTTATTCCATGCTGCTGGGTTTAAAATCAATTCCAATTTTCGGCCTTTTCCCGGAACAGTGTTGGCTTGGAATAGGCTGGTGCTACGCTTGACGTGTGCAATGGCGTTGACAGGCGTAGATATAAATAAGCTAATTATTAGTAATACAATATCCAATAAGTACATCGGGTATAGTTGGTATCTCAATATATTAGCCTGAAATTACACCTTCCATACTGGTGGAAATTGTTATCGCACCAGAAAGCAAAATATTGAAATTAGTCAAATTGTGCGCCGGAACGAGCTGCATTTTAGCATGCCAGGAGAAACAGCCTCTGCTCGGATGTTAGTAAAAGTCAGTGTCGTATTATATTGGCGGGGATAAACGGGATGAGCTCCGAGGTATATGGGCCATTGTCTAAACCTGCAGCTTTCTGTGCACGCAGGCCGCTGTGCTAGAAATAGAACGGCGGATGTCGCCAAGGCGCTTGTTTATCTCCACGCGGGCAAATGTTGTAGACAGCACATCAGACATCTTGTCGGGAACGGCCTGTGCTGGTGTGCAATCGTCACGAGAGCGACCAAGCCTGGGCGAACAATTCACAAGCATTTGCGCGAATCTCTGGCACGCAAACCATGCTTGTATAATACCGTGAAGGTAAATAAAATAAAATAAAAAACTACACAGACAAAAAATAATGGAGAAAGGGGCAGAGAAGTCTGCGCATTTGGTATAATCTGCACGCGAGGAATATTGGTCCCAAGCACAGAGATGTACCGTAAGTGTATCAAGGACAGACGCAGAGCCCCCTTCTTCGCCATTGTAAGCGCTGCCTGCGCCCCGACTGCCTTTACGCCTACGTGTGGGTGCTTGCACTTAAAACAGTGCATGTCGCCTTAGCACTCCTGACACATACACATCCTTCTCCCTACATTTATTTCGCTTCTGTTGCTCGCAAATACCATTCTATCTGTTACATTGGTGCTTGAACCGCCCCTCCAATACACACGTAAGCAAACAATATATTCATCTCTTGTCTCAGCCTGGAAGTTGGTGGTTGCATCAGGTAAGCAGACAGCCTGTCAAAGCAACACACTCAGCACCTCTCGCACACTCTGTGTCACCAAGCTCAGACGCAGCGTGTTCTTTATATGCATCTACATGGCCATGGCATCTTGCCGGCGCTGAGGATGTGCAGGCTGCGCGGCATTTGCAAGGTTTTTCCAGCCGCCACACACGCGCACCGCCAGTCAACATCATGTACAGATCAAAAAGCAGCCGATCCACAACACCCAAGCAATCCAGATGATATGTTGCATGCCAGGCGTAGGTTTGGGCGTGGGCTGGGGTGGGCAGGAAACCCGCGGCCCCTGGTGCGCACAGCCCCCCCCCCCCTCCGCTCCTTGCGTGGCTATGGCCACTTTTGTAAGCTGGTTGTTCGTTTTTGCCCAAGTATTCATCCACTGCTCCGGATGCGCGCGGCCAAGTTCTTTGTGGCGGAAGAGCAGATGCAGCGGTGATGTCTACCTACGCGCTAAGCTATTTATACTGCACCATCCGTCCCACGCCGCCAGGGCGGCTGCTTGATGTCCGAGGATGGCTCTTTATCTTGCAACCTGTCCATCGACCCGTCCCGCCCATCTCATCCCAGCCCATCCCATCCCAGCCCATCCAACGTCCCGGCACTCATCCCATCCTTCTCTCCTTCTCCACTTATTGGCTGCGATTGCTTATACTTGCCGCAGTCCTCGCTATTCTGTGACGATTCAAGCCGCCAGTCCACACTTGTTGCATATACCTTATTAGTTACTGAGCACAACGGTTCCCTGCACAGATACACGCACATACTTTCCAGAACCTCTGACGCCAAATCGCTCTCCGTGTCACTCACAGACCATACACACACTTCTTCTAACCACCCCGTTCTTCACAGTGTAGGACTGGATCAGACACTTCTACCAGAGTTTAGCCGCTTGACACCGCCTCCACATACACATACACCATCCTGCCTTTTTGCATACCAAACCCACCTGTGCAAAAGTTCTGGAGAGCGTCTGTAGCTCAGGTCTTTTCACTCTGCCCGACGTCGATGACCAGCGGCCATAGCCGCCATCTGACGGAACCCGCCAATCCGCCAGCCCAGCTCGCGCCCTCGCCAATGTCAGTACCCGTGACGGCCCCAACACCATTGGCCCTCCCCCAGCTCTCGCGGACGTATCTTGTAAAGGCTGCGCCATATACAGACAGCGAGGTCTACGGCGTCCAGCACCACCAACAGATCCACGGTATGCGCCGGTCGGCTAACTCGCCCTCGCCGCAGGCTGCGTCGTCTACGTCAGCGTCATCCACCCCGCTGACCGCTGCGGCCCACCACCCACGCGCCCGGTATCCGCCCATAGCGTCGCCACAAACGCAGAGGGGCTACGACTGGGATCCCCACGCAGCACACCCCCCGTTCCACAGCTCGCTTATTCCGCCGCCATACCAGCGCCAGCCTCATTTTGCTGCGGCAAGCGACTCAGCAGACGTTGCCTTTCCGCATCCGCATCCGTACCGCCGCTACGCTCATGCGCTGCCGGGCGCTCCGCCACACGCATTCCGCACAGGCGCGCCGGCCGCCGCACTACACCATGACAATTACAGGCTCCCGATGCGTCCGCCTCCCATGCACAGCCTCGATGCGACGTCCGGCGCAACCATTACCGCAAAGCTTGCGAGGCCATCGCAGCACCCGCCGCCCACCCATGTTGCCGCGCCGCCGCATGTGCGTCCATATGACCTCCAGTCGCCCGCGCCAGCATCGCGGACGTTCTGGAACCATTATGAAACTGGGCTGCTGGTTCAACTGTGGCTCGAGTTTGAGCCGCAGTTTCTCGCAAACAAGCGCAACGCTGGCGTGTGGACGCAGCTCGCGCAGCGTCTTACAGAGCGCTCGGGCCGCCGCCGCACAGTGCGCGAGTGCCGCATTAAATGGAAGAACATGTGGGCAAAACACAGAGTAAGCACTATTCGCACAGTGCATATGCTGTTTCTCAACCAAGGTCGCGCCTGTCTGTTCATGTCAACACTACCATCCGCCCTAACCAAACCCTCTCTTCTGTGCTGCTTGCCTGTACTGCGCGGCATGTGCCGGAGGTTCTTGTGCATCTGTAGGATCTGGTAAACGCTTCGCACATGAGTCCAGATGCTAAACTGCGCGAGTTTCCGCATTTCTCTGAGTTCTCCGCCATCCGCCAGCGCGGTTCGCTTCACCAGCAAACACAGCATGCTGGTGCCATCGAGTAAGTACTGCGTCTGCATCTGCGCGTGGCCACAGCCCCGTGCAGAAACCCAAACAGTTTACGCAGGACAGCTGCCTGGCAGCCTTGGCGCGGTCTGAAAGCCCAGCATCCAATCTAACCTGCCCATGCATCTAACCGCCGGTCCGCATGTCTGCGCCCCTTCCCTGCCGCACCGCTGCAAAACTTGGAACGCATTGTACATTCTCGCTGATCTGTTTGTCCTCTGATTTTGTGATCTTTAGTGTCTCTGAGGGCAAGCGCACACCACACGACGACGACCACCACACGCCGTCGTCGGCAGCCGAGCCTGGTGGCAGTGGTGGGCTGGCACTGGAGCAGCTACTAGTTGACCCGGCTGGCATCGAGTCTTCTAGGATGCAGCTGCGGCAAAGCAGCGTTTCCACGCTGGCCTTTGGCGCGCCATCTGCAGATAGCGGCTCGCCCGACACCAGGCCCGCGCAGCACGAACTGGCGCTGTACGATTTGCCGCGCATGCTCCACCAGCTCGATTGCTTTCCAAGCCACGACACATCAGATGCAGAGGCCCAGTACGCGCAGCTCTCGGCCGAAAGTGTAGTCGAGCAAATGCAGGCGCTAGCCAGCACGTCGTCATCGGCCGACATCTCGGCTGCGGCACAGCTTATTATGAGCTACGTAGAGCGCGAGAGCCGGCGACGACAGCAGCAGAGCGAACGGCACCACACGATTATTGCCGCGTTGGCAGACATCCTGGCACGGTCGAGTGTGCCTCCGACAGCGGCAACATCAGCATCGACAAGCCGCCGGTCCTCAGGCATGCTGCGTGGGTGGTTACCTGCTGGTCAGACAGCTACGACTGCTGATGCTGTTACTGATACCGCTACCGGTGTGGGTGGTAGCGGCCGCAGCCCGGGACTGGCTGCCACATCGGGCAGAGCAAGCACAACTTCCAGGGGCAGCGAGCCGCGAGCGTGATCGTAGCGTAGCTTTTGCTAATCTCTGAATAGAAATTTTAGGCCAGCTGTGCCAGCACCCAACTCTCTTCTCTTTACATTGGCGCTTTGGATTTGACGTGCTTGTCTTTTTGCCTTTTTTTTCCCAGTCTTTCTTTCGTCCGCATTGGCCTACAGATCGGCAGCCGCAATGACAGCTCGAGAGCCCACACAGTTTGCCTACCGCGCATTGCGCGAAATGGGAGTATGCAGTGGGCCGCCCGAAAGTACAGCGCTGAAGCTGGCTGACAAGCCTGCTACAGAGGTCAAAGCGCTCAAGTACAGCTCTAACGGCAGCTACTTGGCGTGGGCTGTTGCCGATGTAGTGCACATAGTCGATGCGCACACGCTGCGCAGCGTGGTGACGATCGACCGGCCAGGCGTGGTCGACGTGCGCTTCTCACCCAAGGGCACATACCTGGTTACGTGGGAGCGCTACACAAAGCAGGACGACCCCGAGGCGGCGCAAAACCTGCGTGTATGGGATACGGCGACAGGTGTATTCCAGGGTGGATTTGTGCGCAAGTCGTTCAGCGCGCAAGCGCTGCAGTGGACCGAGGACGAGAAGCACTGCGCAATGCTCTACGCTGGCGAGGTGCGCTTCTACGTTCCAACTGCACTGGACCGGGCTGCGCACGTGTTGAAGGTTGACGGCATTAGCAGCTTTTCGGTTTCGCCCGGGCTAGCGCCAGCGGTCGCGGTGTTTGTGCCCGAGCGCGGATCGCGACCAGGGCTGGTGCGTATGTACCCTGTCGGTAGCTTTGCGCGTGCCGTGGCGAACAAGACGTTCTTTAAAGCTGACAAGGTTGAGTTTTACTGGCACGCGCTTGGCACCAGCCTACTTGTGCTGACGCAGACTGACGTTGACAACACTGGCCGCAGCTACTACGGTGAGTCGAGTCTGTACTTTATGGCCGCGGCTGGCAACTTTGACTGTCGCGTGGTACTGGACCGCGAGGGTCCAATCCACGACGTCGCCTGGAGCCCCTCAGAGAAGGAGTTTGCCGTGGTCTATGGCTACATGCCCGCCAAGACTGCGTTGTTTAACCACCGCGCTGAGCCGGTTTTTGACTTTGGCACCGCGCCGCGCAACTTTGTGCGCTTTAATCCTCACGGCCGCGTGCTTGCCATTGCAGGTTTCGGCAACCTGTCTGGCCAGGTCGACCTGTGGGACCGCCGCACTCTCAAGAAGCTCTGTACCCTGGACGCCCATGGCGCCTCGCTGTGCGAGTGGGCTCCCGACGGTCGCTACCTGTTGGCTGCCACGCTTTCACCACGGCTGCGTGTTGACAATGCCATCCGTATCTGGCACTACTCGGGCGCGCTGGTCTACCACAAGCCCTGCAACGAGCTGTACCACGTCGATTGGCGTCCAGCTTCTGTGTCGCTGTTTCCACAGCGCGCAGCCCTTAGCCCTGTCCCCACCGGAATCACCATTGCTGATCCTGTCGCCGCGTCTGCTACGCCAGCAAGTACCAAGCCCGCCACTGCCTATCGCCCACCACATGCACGTACGCGTGCCGCCGCTGACAGTGGAAGCAGCTCTCCGCGCTCGCTATCAGACATGGCCGAACGCAGGGTCTTTGGTGCTGTATCTGCCGGTCGTGCCGTGCCTGGTGCTCCGTCGAGGGTTCCAGTTGGCGCTACTAATGAGATGCTAGCGCGTACCGGCGAGAAGAAGCGTGTTCGCGCTCGCAAGGCACCCAAGGACGAAGCTGCAGCTGTTGTACCGGCTGCTAGCATTTCGCCGCCTTCACCTGCACTTTCCGCTGCGCCCAAGAGCGCGCCGGATACCGAGGTGGAGGTCTTGAAGCGCATCCGTATGCTGAAGAAGAAGATTGGACAGATTGACCAGCTGGCAGCGCGGCGCGATGCGGGCGAAACCCTTGAGCTCAACCAGCTCGCTAAGATTGAGTCCCGGTCTCAGGTTGATGACGAGATTGCCGAGCTGGCAGCAAGGCTCTCCACTTTTGCTACGTAGATCTAGTGATTTAGCTTTTCGTACGATCTAACACATGCCCAATGGCCGAAAAAAAAAAAGTCGTATCTCTGCTTTTTATCGAAAAAAGTTTGCGTCATTGTTGCTAACTATTAATTTTCCATTATTTGCACGGAATTCGCTGGAAAAATGACCACCAAGATGAACTTTGGCCCTGAATGGTACACAAAATTGTAGCTGGCAGACGACGTGCTTTCGCATTGCTTCAATACCAATCGCTAACAATATTCTATGCTCAAACACCTATCCACATTTTCTTTCTGTCACTGTGCCAATTTTATTACTCTGTGCTTTAGGATGCGTAGCGTACCCACGTCCAATAGAGGCACTGTTGGTATGAATACTGCTGGTACTACTAATGGCAATCTTAGCGGAATGGTTGTTGGAACCAACGAGAAGCCTCCGAATGTCTCCTACACGGCTAATTTGCAGTTGCCAGTGTACACGCGAGAGAGAATGATCGAGTTGTTCCAACCACACGGAGTTGCCGATGGGTTTGTTGTCGATAGCTGCGTGTTTTCCGAGACAGCACTTGAACCTGTTAGTTTTACGCCTTTGTCGAGCAAGGAGCAGGAGCTTTTTTCTGGCCTTGTGAGCAACGCGCCTCATCGGCGCTACAACGTCGGCCAGTCTTCATTGGCACACTCCCATGCGCGCAACAGCGGGCCTTCGCAGAAGCCTCTTGGAAACGGCGTACACGCTGCTTCACGTTCCCGTCCACGCGAAGGTGATCGCGGTGATAAGTTTTTAGCGCCCGAATCAGCCAACAGTGATTATGCGTCAGCTAGGGCAGCTCCGATCAGCGGCGTGTCTGATCCAGACAATGAAGGCGAGAACTTGTGGGCCAGCCAGACTATTGTTCGAAATAGCGTCGGTTCTTTCGGTGCAGATGGTGTGTTTCGGATGGACGGAGATAGCGGTACTGTGGCACTTGGAGAAGCTAACTCTTCCTCATCTCACGGCGACTTATCTACTGCTGCTCCACGAGCAGGTGTCATTTCTCAGATTGGGATGGCTGCTTCAAAGTCGCCGCAGCCAGGTAGACACAGCAGCTCTAGCGAGAGCCAGTCTGGCGAAAACTCGCTCGGAGCGCCATCCGCCGCTATGCAGCAGCGTCTCCTGATTGAGCGAGCCGAGCGGCTAAGATGGTGGTATTGCGATCCGCAAGGCAATACTCAGGGCCCGTTCTCAACCGCTCATATGCAGGAGTGGTGCTCAGGAGGATACTTTTCGGCAGATTTGCAAGTCTGCCTTGAGGGCGGCAGTGGATTTGAGCCGCTTGGCGCCATTATCTCGCGCGCAGGACGATCCCAGGATGCTTTTCTTTACGCGGCGCTGGCTTTTGTGACACAAGGCGCCGCTACGCGTGCCGACATCAGTACTCCTACGACTTCTGCGCCGTTATCGCGTGTGGGTAGTGCCGCACACCTGACGTCAGCCATTGGCGCTGGCCCGGAACTGGGCTCAGGGTGCCCATCGCCTGTGTTAAAGGGCGTGTTGCAGCTTTCGCAAGATCAAAGCGTTTTGACCAACGGAATTGCTAGTGACGCTTGGAAGTCTGGCGCAGCTCCAACACTTTCACATACACTCCGATCAGCAGCAGGCAGTCCTGCATGGGACGTGTTGCCAGCAGAGCTAGACGCCGACGCCAAAATTAATGGCGCAGGAGGCTCGGAGGCTGCTCAGCTCTCTGTGTTGCTTCAGGAGCAGTTGCGAGTGGTTACAGCAATCAGCGAGTGTCAGCATTTCATTATGGAACTCCAAGAGCAGCAGCAGCAGGCTCTTACCAAGCTTATGCAAGAAGTTACACAGGAGACCAGCTCGCTTCATTACAAGGCGCAGATGGACCGGACGCCTGTGCAGACGGATGTTCTGTTTGCACTTCATCAACACGCACAAGCTACTAAAGAGCAGCTAAGGCATGAATATGTGCAGCTCTCGCAGATGCACATTGCGCGCGTCGCGCAACTCGAAGCGAAGACTGATCCTGTCATAAGGGAAATAATGCTGCAAAACGGTGCAGTTTATGCGTTGGATTTTATTGGACAGCGACTACACGAGCTCAGCATGCAGATTACATCCAACGAGCACCATTTTCAACCCCAGACACCATCCAGCCAGAACGTCGACATTCCAGTTTCTTCTGCTGAACCGCCGAACCTTGATGACACTGCCACTTTAAAGACAGCTTCTGATATTCCTGCGTCTTCTCCAGCACTATCATCTGTACGCCATGACACTGATGACCTGCCAGCACGATTTGACAGTTTGACTACTATTAACAAGGGCGACATACACGATAGCAGCAGCAGCACTGAGAATCCATCTGAAAAAGCAAAATCTACTAGTCAGCAGTCACCAAAGTCAGTGTCCCCGAAGGCCTCCAACCAATCTGCGGTGCCCGATGTTGCCTCTGCACATGTTTTACATAAAGACAGCAGTCTGTTCAGTAATAGCAACAAGCAGGATAAACTCCCTCTTAATGTACCCATAGCAGCAACTGCTGCGCCATGGTCGTCTGCTGGTACCGGAATTAAAAGAAACTTGCCAAAGAAGTCGCTTCTTCAGATTCAGCAGGAAGAGGAGGCTGCTGCTGCAAAGAAAATCCAGCACATGGCAACAGAAGAGCGGTTATCATTTTCTGCAACCGCATCTCAACCCGGTATCAGCTATGCTGAACGCCTTGGGAACAGCACTAGTGGCACAGGATCTCAGTCTCTGGCAGCAATCATGGAGGAGCAATACAGAGAAGCGGATATTAATAGAGGCAGTGGCAGCACTTATGCTGCTTCCACACAGAAATCGGTTAGCCGGTCAAATTCTGTGTCTGGTCATGTTTGGGGAGCCAAGTCCACGCCCAAAGCAGCAGCATCTCTTACAGCAAGTACCACTGGCAAAGTCCAGCCGAATTCCAAATCTGCTGCAAAGCCATTAAACAATGTGGCGAGTGATGTGAAACTGCCTTCCATGGACTTTCTGAAATGGTGCTACACACACTTAAGCAGCCTACATGGTATTGATACCTGCAAGTTTATTGAAATGCTACTGACCTTTCCTATGCAAGCTCCAGATGCCACACTTGAGATTATTTCAGAGCAGATCTATGCATACTCTAAAACTCTAAATGGCCGTGCATTTGCTGAAGACTTTGCTAAGCGTCGTCGCAAGGACTATGGTGCAATCAGGAATGGCTCTTCCAGGAGTGCATCTCCAAACTGGGCTCAGCAGCTGGGTGCACTAAAGGGTTCTTCTACTAACAGTGGATTTGCACATGTTGCAAGCATAAATATTTCCAATCCTCCAGGTTCAAATGCCAGCTCCTCATTCCAGGTTGTCGGAAAGAAGGGGAAAAGGTAGTTATGCAAGCTCTCTTTTGTTGTTTTTTGTTTAATTACTTTGTTAGTCATTTGGCGCATATTCAATTTATATGTTGCCAGGGGGTAAAGTTTGAGATGTGAACATTCTTTTGATCTTCTCCTTGA
Source organism: Coemansia reversa NRRL 1564 (assembly GCA_002705745.1). Lineage (NCBI taxonomy): Eukaryota > Fungi > Kickxellomycota > Kickxellomycetes > Kickxellales > Kickxellaceae > Coemansia > Coemansia reversa. Next base: position 22,018 of record KZ303557.1, on the reverse strand, counting down.
GCATGTACGGACAGTCAGGAAAGAGTTTTTGTTAAATTGTTTCAATTGTAAGCCTTGCAGAAGCTTTATATTTCTAGTAAACTGCGCGAAGATCTTGCTTAAAAAGTTTTATTTGTTTTTAAAATAATATTTTTTGAAGAAATGCTTTCCTTGGAATTGTAACAGATAACTGACAATAGTAATAACTACACAGCATTAATTTGTTAAATTGTCTAGTAAAACATTTACTAGTTTGGTGGTATAACAATCCAGTTATTATGGCCTGTTTGTTTAGTATGAATTTCTTTTTCTTTTAAAGTAAGACAGGCTCTACGACATTCGACACAGCCATATTCAGATGTAGCTTGCATAATTGCACCGGTAGTCAACTAAAAATGATGCGTAAATATAATTTTAGTATGCAAATTAAACTGATAATAAATATAAGATTTTAATAAACAGCATTGGTATATTGGTGGGGAAATAATGGAAACGTATTTTTACTATTCGCACCTATTATTTATATTTAAATAATAAGTAATAATATAAAAATGTTCTATTCATAAAAACTAAAACATTTAAACTGCTAATAATTGACAAAAACATGTCATTATTCAATCAATTATATATATATTCTAATTGTAATAATTTACAGACAATTGTAGCAATGTGCTTAATATACAGTTAATTTTATAGAGTGTATGCTAAAGAACAGTAGAACCATGGCTAATTTTTTCTTGTCTATTTGTCGATATTGTACAATTGAACATATAGTTTTGTTGTGAGGACGATTAGACGCGAAACTCACTTACGACGTCATAATGTGTGTAGAAACTCTGCATCACATGTCCATGTTCTGGGCGATGTTTCTCATGTTTACTGAGCAATTATAATCAAGGAATTAGTAAAGGCTTGAGGGATGAGTTTCTTAAGCTCCCTACATCCCGATCTAAAACTAAAAGTAATATGAAGCATTCCTTTACAAAGCACCCGCCTATATTACTAAGAGCTAAAGTAATCTCCAAAGGATGCATATAAATAATGCTTCTTCATCGCTAGTTTTGAGAATGATTATCAATTCCTTCATCTTCCAATTAGTTACTAGTATTCAATGTAGTTGTTAAGCTCGTCGACTTAGGAAAGGCAAGGCAACAATGAGTTGAACATTTTGTTACTAAAAAAAAGCTACATTTTTTTTTGACCACTTTTCACTTTGTTTTTTCACATTGACCTTTTTATTTTTATTACCAACTCCTCACAAAATAAAGTCTTTTATAAAAATATAAAATACATTCATCCATTACCTTGAACTTGCTTTATTGTTTTTTTTTCATATGTCATACTACATGAAAAATGCTGCTTTCCTTGATAAGGTGTGTGAAGATAGTTTTAAGGCATTTATAATAAAAAATGAATATAGAATCCCCGGAAAAGAACTGCCGAGACAACAACAACAATTGAAAACCAGTCGCAGAGTATTATAAATCCTTTGTGATTGTAGAAACTCTGCATCACTTGCCGGTATTCTGCCTGGCGTTTCCCATTTAATGACCAAGATCAAGAAATCAAGTATTACCTGAGGGATGCCTTTATAATGGCCCCTCCATCTATAGTTTCGTTTATGTTTCCCTAAGTCCTTTATCTCGTTTAGTTTCTAGTATAACAAGTTCTATTAGGCTGGTGAACTTTGAGGAACAAGGCAACAAACGTTATATGCTAATAACTTCAGTGATGAGTGGCCATGTGAGCACCCCTGTTGTAGCCAATCAGCATCACAAGGTGTATGATGGTGTTCAGTTATTAAAAAAAATTGTATACATGACTGCTGTAGACTCACCCAATGGCCATGCATGTGCTTAGAGTCTACAAACTTGTGTTTTGATTCTTGGACCTTTGCCTGGTGGAATCTGCTAACACAAATGGATCTCTCTCTTCTCTTCCACCTTTACAGTTTCTATAGTTATTTACTTGCTTAATACTATAGACTATCTTGAAGTGTAGTCTATTTCATTAGCATATAATTCTCCCTTTCAACAAGTCACTGACTACAAGTGTATATTTGTAGTAACAGCTATTATAAAAGAAAGAATGCAGATTCCAACTAGAAACTGCTCCAAATGTTGTGTGATACTCATTGTAGTTTATAGCGTCTTTATTTGATGTTTTAACACTATTAACGAAATAAAAGAATAGTTAGGATTTTAAAACAATTTAGATATAGAAGCTTAATTTGTTGTTGCCTTGGTCTCTCCAATTCACTAGCCTAACAATTCTATTAAGCTATTGAATATGAGATGTAAAGGACTTAAAAAAAAAAAAAACTAAAGTTGAGTGAGAGGAGGGCGCCTTAAAAGGGGCCCTCTAAGTCCTTGATTAAATTCTTATTCATCAGTGTGGTCATGAGATATGGACAACTGAGGAGAAGGTCTTGAGGGAAATGAATATCTTGAGGGAAAATGATCATGAAAAGATAAATGCAGGAAACACTGCACTGCTGTGTGTCCACAGCAGCAAGATTTCCTACACTCATTAACAAATCAGAATCATGGTGATCATGTATATGTGTATGCACATATATATACACATCATAGCCCACATGATATAAAGAATGGTTTCCTTAGCTTGTTTTTGATTGTTTAAGATTTACATAGTATTACTAGTAAACCTCTATTAAATTTGGTAGCACCTCTGGTTTGCTACTAGTAAGAATCATTTAACAATGGAAGAACAGGTAGCAAATATGGCACAGCAAGTAGCACAGTTGTAGGAGCAACTAGCAGCAGCTAATGAAAGAATGTTGCAAATGCAGGTGCAGTCAGGTACAGGCATGCAAGCTCAGCAGAACATAACCACAGAAATTGCATGCTCACAACTATTTGTGCAAATGGCTGCCATGGTTCCTGTAAAGATGGTTTCTACTATAATGTATTGTGTGATAAGAATCCCTGTAAAAGAACCAAGGGAAGCCAGAAACAATAATGATAAGACTATTGGGCTCTTTATATAGCCCTGGCATGATTGGCTATGATTGTACCTTTTAGTGCAGCCAATCATCATCACATTCACCCCTTCTTAGGACTTGACTCTGGCACGTCCATTGAGCCCCTGAGCGCCCTTGTACTTTTTCAGTACCTGTTTTGCATTGGCAAATGCAGGCTTGGGCTCCCATGTGCAGTCATTCTCACCATAGCCTTCCCAGTGCACCAGGTATTGTTGCTTGTTCCTGAAGTTCCAGTGTGAGACAATCTTTTTAATCTGGTACTCCAGGTGGTTGTTTATTTCAACCAGTGGCAGCTTATCAAGGGTGCGCTCTTCAAAGTGATCTGACTTGTTGTACTTCTTGAGGTAAGACCAAGACACCACTGGATGGATGCACATGTTGAGTGGTAGCTCTAGCTTAAACACGTTCTTACCAATAGCTTTAATTACCTTGTAAGGGCCTGACCATTTGTGCTGAAGTGAGCTGTTGGTGTGATTCTGCAGATACAGTGGCATTGTGAAGCATGTGGAGAGCATAACCTTGTCACCAACCTTGACATCTGGTTAGTACCACTTTTTATCATGGTTATCAATCCAGTGGAGCTGTGCATGTTCCAGATTAGCACGTACATCCTCGCTGACATCTGTGATCATTGAGAGTACTTTGCTTGAGGTGGGATTGTCGGAATTGGCATTAAATGCAAGGTTCATGGCAGTTGCAGGTTGGAATCCATAATTTATGTAGAATGGACTGTGCTGTGTTGAACTGTTGCTGCAGCAATTGTATGCAAATTTGACCAGCAGGAGCAGCATTTTCCAATTGTTTTGGTGGTTATTGCAGGTCACGCATAGTGTGAGGACAATTAGACGCGGAACTCACTTATGACATCATAGTGGGAAAGGTGTTTACTTTAAACACTTAGCATGTTTATGTTTTCTTTCTAAAGGTTTCCTTAGTCTTTTCACAGGGATTGAAATATATTGCCTACTTTATAGTTTATTCTTCTTCACATGTACTGTAGCCTTTCCATTTGACCAAGTATTCCTTTCCATCAGAACCATCACAGGAGTCGCAGATTTCTTCAACCTCCCATTCGACTTGCTTATCAACCATTTCCGGTGGTGGATGGTGCACCGCATAGTGGAAGCAACTTGATTTTTGATATGGTTTTAGATGTACCACATTAACCACCGGGTTGATCTTCAGCGAGTCTGGCAAATCCAACAAATAAGCATTTGGTCCTTTAGCCACCAGAACCTTGTATGGACCATGCCACTTATCCCAAAGTGAGCGTTTCGTAGTTGCCTCAAGATGCTTTGGCAGCATCAAGTTCTTTGACACCAGAACTTCATCACCTGGTTTCAGCACCAGTTCTTTCCGTCCCTTGTGATGAAATCAAATTAACCTGTGTTATTTCTTATATAACCAGGCAGCTCTCTCCTCTGTCTTTCTT
>KZ303556.1:21141-37060 GCA_002705745.1 Coemansia reversa NRRL 1564 | reverse complement strand
TCAACTCCATTTTCATTATATAGAATATCTAGATATTTGTTACCCTTGCTTTCAATTTTTTCATCTGGCTTGTAATAACTTCTGCCATCGATAAAAACTCTAATAATGTGTTGCGGGAGCCAAATGGCTCACGGACATGACCATGAACTAGATCAAGCCAAACAATGATGACGACGATGATAGACATCATGAGAAAGCAAGCGCAAGATGAGATTGAACAGATACAACGAGAATGGCATTATTTGCACATCAAGTAGTACGGTTCTAGCACTATAAAAAGGAGTACAGTTTCCTGCTAGTTTTGTGAATGTTTCTTTACTATTATAAATAATTTTAAAAAACATAAACTACTTTTTATTTTATAAGTCGGCCTTCTTGCCGCAATAAATGTTTACACCATTATTGGTTAATTCATGTTTTCTAAAATCCGAAGTTTTTGTGCCTGCTTTTACTGTAAATTTACGTTTAAACTGATCCTTCATACTTGGTAATGACGATAAAAGTTAGTTAGGTTTTTAAAATATATATTTGGACGTTGTATCTAAAAAAAAAGCTAAAAAGTTGTCTCCAATAATATGTTTTGCCAGATAAATGGTATTTGTAAGTAAAACAAAAAATTGATGTAATAAGAATAAAGTGTGGCCATGGCTGCTTTATATATGTAAAACGGCAGCTTAAAAAACTGTTTTATTTTTAAAAGGTAGCTTTAGTTTAATCTTGCATGAGATTGCAAAATATTTATTTTTAGGTTAATTAATGAAAAGAAAAAGTGACTTTGCCGATGTTGGTGGCATTGGCTTTTTTTGAATACACTTTTTCCTTTTCTAATTTTAAATCAAAAAGGCGAATTTGCCTGACATGACATCATTATTAAAAGCTTATAATTTTATGCTAATCTTTTTTTAAAAAGCAATATAAAGAACTAAGTTTATTAGTGTTTCAGCAGCCGGAAAACCTCGGTTGGTAAAACAAGCAGATTTTGTGATAGAAATATTTTTTATACAAATAAAAATACAAGCAGACATGTTCTAGGAAAAGAATTAATACCAAACAGCTGGCCCGGTTTTCATTGCTTAGCAATTGATGACGAGATAATCATTAGAACACAGTTTTGTATTTTTGCGTGGAAACATTTTCAAGCCTTTGGCACTCCCTATAGCAAAATTGGTTTTTTTTTTTTTTTAAAAAAAGTGTCTTATAAAATTGTTTTCTCTGTCTGTCTGTCTGTCTGTCCGAGATTAGACCCACCAACCGCGATCATATTTACAGCCATTAGAAAATCTTTTAACATCACATGATTTTGTGAACAAACTACTACACTATTATGTCCAACTCGGCTCAGCTGATGCCATATGTTTCTGTTAAAGATATTCGTATTTTTCGCAGAAAAGTATTTGAAGAATAAACAAAAAACTTGATAAAACAATTAAAAATACAACATAATTAATCATAATTTTACAATTTAATATGTGTTTTACTAGCATACATTTTTTATTATCAGATTTTTTAATTTTCTAATTCAACTAAAAACTCAAACAATAAAAAAGTAATAGGCTGAATACTAAAAAGTACTTTAAAAATTTTATAAACTACTAATGCATAAAAAAGTTACATTGGAGTTATTATTTATTAACCTATGACAAGTGTCAAGCAAAAAAGACACAAAAAAGTATGCAAATGGTATGTGTCAAAAAATTCATGTGAAACTAAATGTTTATATTTTTTGCATAGGCACTTGTTAACCAAGAAACATATGTTAACCTGATAAATGTATAAACAACAAATGAGGCATACCAAAAAAAGTTTTATTTAAATATGGCTAAAAATCTTTTAGCTAAAGTATCAATCAAGCTATCATCTTTGGGTCTTACATGAAGATTACTTTCACCATTTTCATTGAAGTATGTATATTTTACACGTAATGGTTTATTTTCAGTTTTCATTAATATTTCATTAGCCGCGACTGGCGTATTGTCTTTAAAGACACCATGAATTGTTAATCCTTCCACTTTACGTAGTTCATGCTGCCATTCAAAAAGTCTCATGTTTTCAAAAGCTATAAAATCTCTATTGCTTGTAGTCATTTTCAGTGAAAAAAGAAATTATTTTACTAGAAAATAATTGTGGGCGTTCTTAGCAACAGCTAGTTTGTTGTCTTAATTGTTGTAATAATAGTTTCTTTGCTAAAAAAAGTATAGGTTATATGATAGTAATAGCTTGATAAATAAAAATTGATGTGTTTTTTTAAAAAAAAAAAAGTAGGAGCAGTAGTTGTTTTTTATATGTGAATAGTAGTGTATAATTTCACTATTAGTAAAGGTAAGATTAGCTTAAGCTTGCGTTTACAAGCAAATTTCTTTATAATTAATTTAAAACTGTATACAAAAAGATGTGACTTTCTCAGTCATGGTAGCATTGGCTTTGTGTTAATAAAAAAATAACTTTTTTATTGTTAACATTGCTACTAAACACAAAGAAAGCGGACTTTACCTATCATGGTAGCATTTACTTTAGCATGTGTATGCACTTTTTTCCTTTGCATTTTTTTTTTAAATGATATAAATAATTTCAAAATTGTCAGTATTATAAAAGCCGGGAAAAAGTCGGAGAATAAAGCAAACGCACCCTCTGATACTAAATTCTTTAACACCAAAGTGTGCATACAAGCAAGTCTTAGAAAAATTATCAAGAAAGCCGACTTATGTTTTAATCCCTAAGCAGCTGGTTGTCAAGCAATTCTAACAAAGAATCACTTCTCAGGTGTAAAGCCCTCAAAATTTCCAGCTTTATTGTATCAAAAACAACGTCAATTACTCTGACGTTTAAACCAAGAAAAACAATATAGTAATGCGTTTTTTGCCAAAAAAAGAGAGTGTATTTTTTTTCAGCTTTTTACGGTATTGTATATGTTTTAGATAGCATTTAATTATTATAGTTGTAATATTTGAAAGAAAAAAACCTTTGATGCTGTTCTCTCTTGTTACAACTAAATTTTTATATTTGCTTAGAACGTATTGCTGAACATATTGTAGAAAATGATTAGTTAGCATATAAAAAAATTTAGTAGCGGACAAAGTCGAGAGTGAGGGAGGGTTTCTTTTTGAACAATCCATTTTTTATTGCTGCATCAATAAATGCGTGCTTATGGGGGATTTTTTTTTTTTTTGTTTTTAGGCAGGCAAAGCAACTGCGTTGAGCGACTCATAATCACCAATATTATATTACAATACTTTGTAACTTTAATTAAAGCGTCCTGAAATTGCTATTTGCATTTGTTATATAACAGAGCTCACGCTTCTTTTCAAGTGTCCCAGGCTTATCTTTGCTGATGTTTAATCTAGAAAATAGGGCATTTTTTTTTTTGGATGAGGGACTGTTGGTGGTTCTGATTTTACTTTTATGTTTAATTGTGGTGGCTCGGCCATTGTTTTTCACAGCCGCCAAATATTTTTATGCGGCTACTGTATCGCCACAATTTTGCCAAAATATAAAATGGCTACGTTGGTTCTACACCACGAGTAAAAAAACAATTTTTTTTCTGTGTTTTATATCACATTGCTTCTGTACCATGCGCTTTACAGCAGTTGTTTTTTATTCCGAGCTATCAGTTGCGGTTTCTTTTGGAGTTGCGCTTGCTAGCATTAATGACATTAGCTCAGTAGCTAATCAGGTTGACGGTCAGAACAATACTTTATTTTGTGTTAAAAAGGACATGCAGGAGCTAGATGACATATACTGGGAGCCACTCAAAACCTACAGTTACCAGAATGCAAGTAGCGTTGAGTCGCGGCCTGGGGCAATTGACCACGAGATTAGTCGCATAATCAAAGGATTGAGTATTGAGGAGAAAGTTGGGCAGATGACACAGATACAAGTTGGACAGGTGATTGGCTGCGATGGAAAGCTGAATGAGACAGCTGTAGAATATTGGATCGGTAAATGGAAGGTTGGGTCATTTTTAGAGACGCCTGGAAATCATGGAGGTGAGTTTAGCTGGTATTCACCCAAGAACTTTGCGGATATAACAGACTCTATTCAACAAATTGCTTTAAAGACCGGTCCGAAACTGCCAATAATCTGGGGACTTGACTCTGTTCGCGGGGCCAACTACGTAAAGGGTGGTACTATATTTCCCTCAGGCACCAGCACTGCAGCAACTTTTAACCAGCAGCTTGCATATGAAGCTGGTCGCATTACAGCCAAGGATACGCGAGCGGCTGGCGTACACTGGGCATTCGGACCTGTGTTGGATCTTTCTGTTAATAAACTGTGGTCGCGCACATATGAGAATTTTGGCGAGGACCCTTACCTGTCGTCACAGATGTCTGCAGCATCGGTGAAAGGGCTTCAGGGAGACTATAAGAACGATCGCTCGCGTGTTGCAGCATGTATGAAGCACTTTATTGGATACGGATACCCATTTGATGGCAGCGACAGAGCCAACAGACACATTTCCACACATGAGCTGCTTGAGTACTACGTTCCTCCATTTCAGGCAGCTATTGACGCTGGGTCTGCCACGGCAATGGAAAGTTACGGTGTAGTCAGTGGCGAGGCAGTGATGCTGTCACATTATTATCTGACGCAGCTTTTACGCAAGCAGCTCGGGTTTGAGGGGATGCTTGTGACTGACTGGGCGGAAATCAACTCACAGGCAGATATTTACGCTACTGCTCAAAACAGAAGTCATGCCACGCAAATTGCTCTACAGAGAACTTCTGTTGATATGAGCATGGTGGCTGATGACGAGTCATTTATGCAAGCCACCGTGGAATTTGTGAAAAAGGGCATAATTTCTGAGGCACGGCTTGATGAGTCCGTGGCTCGCATTCTCCAACTGAAAAAAGATCTCGGCCTGTTCGACACTCCGTTTGCTGACAGGTCCCTGGCAGAAACTGTAGGCTCGCTGCAGGATATTGAGACTGCGCGTGATACTGCAAGAGAGTCTATTACGCTGTTGAAAAATTACAATGGGATGTTGCCGCTCTCCAAATCGGATAAAGTTTTGTTTATTGGTCCAACTCTAAATTCCACACGTTATATGGGCGGTGGATGGAATGTTCATTGGCAAGGACCAAGTGATGAAGAGGGTGACACTGTGTACCAGGGATTTGGCGACACTGTAATAAAGGGCGTTGAGCAGGTAACCGGTACTATTCCCAAATATATGAAAGCTGTCGATATCAACGGCACAAGTTTTATTGACATTGATAAGGTTATTGCAGCAGCCAAGGGTGTGGATAAGATTGTGATTGGACTTGGTGAGTATACGTATGCAGAAAATCTCGGTAATATTAATGAATTATTGCTTCCTCAAAAACAGCTTGATTTGGTAGCAATGGTGGCTAGCAAAGCCAAGAAACCAATTGCCGTTGTGCTGATTGAGGGTCGTCCACGCAGACTGGGGAATGTTCCAAAAATTGCTGATGCTATTCTCGATGCTTACTTGCCTGGTGCATATGGCGGCTTGCCTATTGCTGAGATTCTATATGGAAATGTTAATCCTTCTGGCCGCTTGCCAATTACGTACCCAGCCACGGAAGCACAGGCCAGTTCAACCATATGGCAGTCCTCATACGTTGATTATAGTCCACAGTGGCCCTTTGGGTATGGTTTGGGTTACTCGAAACTAGTATACTCCAACTTAACTTTATCTAGCAACACTCTAAAGATGGGCACTCCAATCACTGCCAAGGTTACTGTCACTAACCATGGCCCGTATTTTCAGAAAGAGGTTGTGCAGCTATATACCCGCCAAAAATTCCGCGTTGGATATGCACCAGACCTTTACCGTCTACGTGCATTTGAAAAAGTAAATCTTGATGTAGGCGAGTCAAAAACTATTACTATGAAACTTGCTGCGGAAGAATTGGCATTTTGGGATAGAAATTTACGCAAACGTATTGAACCTGCTCCGGTTATTATTGCCATTAATCCTTTTACTCTAAAAAATATACATGCTGTTGTTGATCTCCAAGCTGACCCTGAGTATGTGCTTGAAGAGGCGGAATATTAGTTGTGCGATAACATAATAAATTAAAGATATAAAATAGAAATAAACTAAAGATAATGTGGGTTTTTACATTATAATAATTTACAATTAGTAATTTCACACAACCACAAATGTTGGCATCAGCAACATGTAGTTGTTCTGATATGTAGCAACTGCATTGGCAGACTTTTGAAACAAATACTTAATATTTTAAATATCTAAAAAGTTTCTTTATATCAACGACCCTACAAAACTTATTCTTGCCCAGCGTTGTATTACCAATAAAAGTTGATAATTTGTTTTATTGTCCGTAGGCTATAATAATTGGCAGCAATTTAAATTGTGCTGAAAATTGTAAAAAAAAAAAAAAAGGACGGCTCAATCGGAAAAAAAAAAATAATATTGTCAGAGTTATTCTACACATGTGGTTATTTATGACCGTTATTTTTTACAACATCAAAAAAATATTTATGTAAATAAAAAAAAACTCTCCCCCATGCACTTTTGGCGCCAGGTCCGGTTCATTGGCCAATGCCTTCGGCACAACCAATGGGGGCACTCCCCAATACACAGTGCTTAATCTCATAGCAGGGATATTTATCCTGCTCTATTTCGCGATAACAGCGTTGCTGTCTGCCGCTCAGGGCATGATTTTATTTCCCCTCACATGGCATAGTGTTTAATATAACGGCGGAGATGATGTTTCTGCAACTCAGTATGGAGTCTTATTTTTAAAAAGTTATGCTAGTTCTTTTATTAGGTTTATAATTTCTTCAAAGATTACTCTATGAAAATTAGAAACTTCAACAGAAATGTATGGCATGAGATGAGCCGAGTCAGGCATAATGGTGTAGTAGTTTGTTCAAAAAATCATGTGATGGTTAAAGATCTGTTATTGGCTCTGCACATAATTATAATTAGTAGAGCTGTTCTCGGACAGACAGACGGGCAGAGAAAACAATTTTATAAGCCACTCCCTCGGAAAAGCCATTTGGCTAAGGGTGCCAAAATAAGAACAAGTTGATTTTTGTAAAAAAAAAAAAACTTTCTCCAGAAATACAAAAAGGCTAATCAGTCAAGTTTGTATAATATTGTAACTTGTGATAAATCATTTGCGCATATTTACTCAAACAGTAATGCCCCAAGTGCAAAGCAGTGGGTGCTCAAAGATCAAGTACCTGAAGAACAGATCAAGTTTTCAGCATGCAGCAAAAAAAATTTGGCATTAATATTTTTCTCAAAGAAGGGAATTTATTATGCTGACTTTAATACTAAACAGCACACTGTTGACAGCAACTATTATATTAAATATGGTTTTAAACCAATGGTCAAGGAGTGAAAAAAAAAACTGCATAGAAAATCTGGTCTAAAACATCTGAGGTTCCACCAGGATAATGGTCCAGGTCATAAATCCAAGTCTACTACAAAGTTTTTATACCAAAAACAAGTTAAAATTTATCAAAGCTCCATCCTACTTGCTAGAACTTGCTCCATGTGACTTTTACTTTTTCCATGTATAAAGAATAGGCTACAAGAGAAGAAATTTAATAATCTAGAAGAGGTAAAGTCAGCTTGGGAAAATGAGCTAGGTTGTTTGACAACTGATGACTTTAAGACTTGCTTTAATGAATGGATTAAGAGAATCAAAATAATACTTTTAAAGGATGGTAACTATTATTAGTTATAATTTATATATAAAACATATTACTTTTTTTACATAAGCATGATATGTTATTTCTTATATATAGTTAGCTTTTACCTCGCAACATCTAGTGAGTTGGGTTTTTTTTAGTTTTACTTTTAACTAAAATATTATTAACATAATATTAGTCTCTGTCGCACAACCCTGGGGGCATTTATCATTATAAAACACATACAGATTACAAAGTATTTGTTCTACAAATTGTTCAGAAAAACCAGCTGCATATTATGTCAAAATTTAACTTTGTTTTATTAGATACATAAACACAAAAATTAATAAAACAATTGTTTTATGTGGAACTACCACAAAAGTAATTTCTGTTGCAAATAAGCCGTAGAGTGATTAAGCTCATCAAGCTCAGAGCAATAGCTGATGTATAAAGGCAAATGCTAGAAGGGTTATAATAAGTTTTTGTTAGATGTATGCTCCAGCTGGGAAAAGAGATAAAAGCAGCGCCGAGATGGCAGCAGCTAGTTAATCTCCTTGTCGTGAAATAAAGCCATATTTTAATTATAGTTAACTTATTTGTAATATACTTTATAAACTAAAATAGCGTATGTTTGTTAATAACTTTTTATTATCATATCAAAAGTGTTTACATTATTTAGGAATCTGTTGCGGCCACTATATATTGATAATGTAGAAAAAAAATTCGACAAGCCACATTTGTATTTTTACTAAAGCCACATTTAAACAAATATAAAGGCATGTATTATTTTTTTAATAATTGTAAACGGGAGCTCACAAATATTAAATCGATTGAAAAGGTAATAAACAAAACTATTATTGGGGTGGAAAGCGGAATAGAGAATATTTTTTGTAATTACTGTGGCGTGTTGACCCTTTTTTGCGATACGCTGGATGCCAGCCACATTTATGCTTACTAAGAATGTTTTCTCTCAAACTCCCAACAACTCCAGCGTATTCTTTATATTACATTAAATAGCTAAAGAAAAGGTGCCCAGGTAATAGAAAATTGTATTCGGGTTTAAGTTGAAAGTATTGTGGCTGAAAACAACCATGACCCAAAAAACCCAAGTAAGGCGCGCAACTCTCACAAAATATGCATGTAATTACGCCATCAACTAGGTATAGTACAATATTCAAAATACAATATTTTTTATATTCTAACAGCATTATTATGACAAAAAAAAATATATAAATTCCAAAGGTACTGTGTGAAAATAATTAAAAAGAGTAATACATAGAGCAATAAAACTCAGCAAATGTCAACAAAACTAAAGTTAGGGCACTCTTTTATTTATCTTTTCGCAAAATAACATATCTTGTAATGCAATATTTGTGCAGTTTGCTTGTTATTCGTCCGAGGAAAAGCGCATATAAATAAAATACAGAAGACTTATAACTGTAGAAAAAGTAAAGCGGATATTACAGAAATAACAAGAACGCGATGCAGCGCAAATTTAATATATATACAGATAACGAAATAACAGAAGAAAGCACTATAACGTTGGGAGTAGATATGGGAAATGAGTCAGATAGATTACAGCTACGACCATGGTCACACAGAAGGGTTGCCTACACACATTCAGATTGTTCAAGTAGTTTTAGTTCACTACCTGTAATCCATGGCAGCGATTGTAGTAGCAAATTTCAGCAGATATGGAGAAGTTTGGTTTATTGGATGGAGACATGGCGAATACCGATAGCCGCCATAATGGCAGTAGGATTGAGCGCAGGAGTATGTGCAATGTATGGAGTTTTTGGCTTATCATATGGAGCAGCACAAGCAACTATAATAGGTGGTGTGCAGCTTTGCGGAATATTAGCAGTACAGCCTCTTGTGTATTGGTCAGAAATTCGGATAGGAAAACGGATAATAATGGTGGCTGGAGCAGCAGCAAGTTGTGGCGGTCTACTCAGTGCAGCTTATGCAGATTATTTATGGCAGCGATGTTTGGCTCAGGGACTGCTGGTAGGAACTGGCGCGGGAATAATTATTGCCGCAGTCAACAGAATGGTTTCCTCAACTGCGCTGGTAGCGGGAGCAGCAATTGGGGGCAGTGTTCTTGCACTGGCAACAGGCAATTCAATGACACAGCCTGCAACAGTATTTCAATGGTTGGCACTGGGTATGGCAATTGGGCAGCTAATAGCTGTAATACTTATTGGCCATCAGCATTCTCAAATATCCAAATCCACATCCAAACTTTCTGAAGGCATCCACATCAATTCTGCATTTCGCAACGAGCCGCAAATTACCACCATCACAACAGTTTCAAGTGACAGAGCAACCAACCACATACTTTTGCGTCGCTTTGGTGCAGCATTGACGGGGGTTGCCGGTGAGGTTTTGTTTTATGCTGGGAGTTCACAATTGGCACTGGTGCTTCCCAGCTACGCGCAACTGCAGCTGCAGGCATCAGCGGAGGAAAGTGTAGCACTGCTGGTGTTGCTGCTTGTTGGTGTAGCGGGCGGGACACTGGGGGTGCAGACACTGTTACAATATGTGGATGCTGTGGTAGTAGCTGCAACGGCAAGAGGTGTGGCAGGACTGGCAATCTGCTTGTGGTTGCTGCCTATCCGTGGCTGGCCTACTGCAGTTGTACTAAGCACGTGCAGTGGTCTGGCATTGGGTGCTGCCATTGGCTGTGTTGTGGAGCGCAGCAGACCTTGGCAAGTGCTTCTGGCTGATGCAGCAGCAGTATTTGTTGGCACAGCCATCGGCGCTCAGCTGCTGCGTGGAAACTCATATACTCCACTGCTGGCGTTTTTGGCTGCTACATGTCTGGTATCAGCAGCAACCAGCGCTGCTTCGGCGTATTTCAGATTAAAATTGCCAATCCAACAACGTTCTTGATCTGCAGTTTTTTTTTTTTTTCCACAGCCAAGTCTGTACTGAACCACACCCCACTCCTGCCTACAAATCATGACAAGACTGCAAATTGAGTCACTCTTTTTTTTTTGGCTTAGAACAAAAAAAAAAAAAAATTTAACTAGCTGTTTATTTCAGTTTCTTTTGTTATTCTGCTTTGAAGCATTTAAATAAGAGTTATTATTATTTTTTTTGTCGTGCTTTACAAATTCAAATGGCTGTGCTAACATTAGCTCAAAAGGGCACGCCGGTCCCGTATAGTAAGTGAAGCTACTACTGCATAAAAACAGAAGGTGCTAGAATAATTCCTAAGATGAAATTTTACAAGCAAACATGCACTGCTAATTTTTCTCTTGGTAAATTTACGCTCTGGTATTTGATTGATGTTTATTCTGTTTTGAAGAACAATTTTAGTTGCAGCGGCACTGGGCGAGTTTGCCAATGAGTTTTCGCCAAATACGCTTACGATATGCTGGCAGTCGGGCAACACGCTTCAGGAAGGTAACAAGGCAGCGACTACAACGCTAGAGTACAATGGGAATACGACAGTGGGTGAGCCAGCTGTTGTTACGGAACTTGCAAAAATGGCGGGCGCTGAGCAGGTAGAGACGCAGCAGCAGTGGATAAAGTTTGCAACGGAGCGTCTGACTACGAAGAATTTTGCAGCGCTGGATGCGGCGTTGGCCGAACTAAATCATCACCTAGTGATGCGTTCGTATGTGGCAGGCTATGTAGTCACAGCAGCAGATGCTGCATTGTGGGGTGCCTTACGCGCGTCACCAATTGTGCAGCGCAATCTGAAGGACCGCACGCCCATGCTAGGCGATCATCTGGTTCGGTGGTTTCTGCACATAGCGGCGCAGTCATTTGTTAGTCGCCTGGTGGAGGCACAGACGGCAGTGCCAAATGATAAGCCACTGTCCGTTGATCAGGGGTCTTTTGATTTGGGACTTGAAGGAATCCAGGACGGCGGTGTTGTCACACGTTTTCCGCCCGAGCCAAGTGGCTACCTGCACATTGGTCATGCTAAAGCAGCACTGCTAAACGAATACTTTGCGCGCACATACAACGGCAAGCTGATTGTGCGGTTTGATGACACTAACCCGACAAAGGAGAGAGTGGAGTTTGAAGACTCTATTCTTGAGGACTTGACGTTGTTGGGAATCCGTGCAGACACTATCACCCACACCAGTGACTATTTCCAGCAGTTGTACGATTATGCGCTGCTTCTGATTCGTCGTGGTCTGGCATATGTTGACAATACGGACCAAGTAACTATGCGTGATGAGCGTGGACGCGGTGTTGCTTCTCGTTGCCGTGATCAGACTGTAGAGGAAAACTTGGAGCGTTTTGAGCAGATGCGGCAGGCAACGGAGTTTGGTCAGACTTGCTGTCTACGTGCCAAAATCAGCGTTGATTGCCCTAATAAGGCCATGCGTGATCCGGTGATATTCCGCTGTAATCTGACAAAGCATCATCGTACTGGAGACTTGTGGAAGATCTATCCTACCTACGACTTTTGTTGTCCTATTGTAGACTCACTCGAAGGTGTCACACATGCGTTGCGTTCTATGGAGTATCGTGATAGAAATCCGCTTTATGAATGGTTCTTCCCAGCACTTGATCTGCGTCCTGTAGCTATTAAGGACTTTTCGCGTATGAATTTCGTTTATACGCTTCTGTCTAAGCGCAAACTGCAGTGGTTTGTCGATCAGGGTTTTGTAACCGGATGGGATGATCCTCGTTTCCCTACTGTCCGTGGTATTCGCCGTCGTGGCATGACTATTGATGCACTGCGTCAGTATGTGCTTATGCAGGGCGCATCACAAAAAAATATGTTGCTCGAGTGGGATAAGATTTGGGCCCTTAACAAGAAGCTTATTGATCCCGTTGCTCCACGTCATACGGCTGTGGTTAAACAGGGATTGGTTCCTGCTACTATTGTCGGTGCACCTGCGACCCCAGAAGTGCGCGACCTTCCCAAACACAAAAAGAATCCGGATCTCGGCACCAAACGTACGGTCTTCTCATCTTTGGTATTTATTGACCAGGCAGATGCTGCGACTTTTGAGCAGAATGAGGAGATCACGTTGATGGACTGGGGAAACGCTATTGTTGAGTCTATTGAGCGGTCGTCTGAGGGAACTGTAACTGCTTTGTCGCTGCGTCTACATCTGGAAGGTGATGTAAAGACAACCAAAAAGAAGATTACTTGGTTGGGCCAGGCGCCTGACTTGCATCCGGTTGAAGCCATGCTGGTTGATTACGACTATCTGATTACGAAGAAGAGATTGGAAGAGGATGATTCTGTCGAGGATGTGCTTACTCCGGTTACTGAATTTTCAGACCCAGCCATTGTGGACGCTAATGTGGATTCGCTACAACAGGGTGCTATTATCCAACTTGAGCGTCGTGGATACTATATTGTTGATAAAACCCGTACTCAGAGCGATCTTGGCCTTGTAACGCTAATTAAGATTCCTGATGGGAAGGCAGCTAATCTGGCCAGCAAACACAAGGAAGTTCCTGGTACTGAGCCTAAGAAAGCCAAGACGGGTAGTCCAAAGACCAATCCGTGGGGCAAAAAAGTCGCGGCTACACCAAAGCCATCTGCAGAAACTAGCGACGCAGATCAGTCCCTCAATCTTCCCAAACCCGAGGATGTCTCTTCTATGTATGTCACTCGTCCTGTCTATGGCGATGTTGTTTTGGAAACACCCGAGAATGTATCATCCATGTACTCTACCAAGAAGTACTGCTAAACAATATATTTTTGGATTTTTGCTTTTTTTTGGAATAATTGGTAAACAAAGGATTTTTCTTTTTATTTGAGAATTAGTATAACAGATTTTTTTTCATTTTTCTGGAAGTTTTATAACTTTACAACGTTACCAGTAAAATTGTTTTTTCTGTAGTAGAGTTTGTAATGTATGAGAAACAGCTCTCAATCTACAAGTTGGTGCTTCTGATGAATTGCATATATGCTACAACGACAAATAATGGAAATGTTCTAAAAGCTAGCAAAACCCATATGGAAATTCTTATTCTTCGAACAGATACTCGGGCATTGCAGCTTTAACTGTCTGTGACTAGCATTCTGGCACGTAAGAAAGCCACTGTATCATAAATATTATATTAATAAATTACCATCTCTCCTTTGTGGTCTGGCTCAGCTCACTTGGTTGTGTGAATGGTTCGGTTCCGAGTAGTAAAAGTTTTCTTCCCTATAAGGGTTTCTTTTATTTGTTAGGAACAATGAAACCTTTGTCGTCTTTAAAACAATTATATATACTATTTTTAAATTAAAAAATATGCTAAAATAATAATTTCACCATGTCATACCAGAAAAGTCGCATGGCAAATTTACATGCTTTAATGGAGTACATTATTGTGAGATGCCGAATTTCTTTGAAATAACCCTTATGTATTTCTGGCTGCGGATGAGGTTTTACTAGAACCCATGACAGGTCACGTAGTTTTCAAAAATTTGGCGATAGGTTTTCTTTGTTATTCCGGTTTTAAATCCTACAATACCTTTTAAATTTTATAAAAAAACAATTTGGTATTCTTTCAAAGCTCCAAACGTTAGTATGCTTTATTGCATTTACTCTTAAAGAAAAAAAGGTGAGACTTTAATGTCCAAGGCAATGCTAACATTGCCGAAAAATGCGAATTTTTCGCAGCTGTGTATATATAAATAAGGGCTATCATTGCTTCACTTTTTTTTTTCTTCCTATCGCTACTTTCAAATTTTTTTTTTTACTTTTTGTTCTCTAACAAGTAGCTTTTTTTATAGGTTACATATTATTGAATGCCAAATATACTTTATTCTCTATTATCACAAAAGCACACATTTCTTATTAGTTTTAATAATTGAGCTGCTTTAAGTGTAAATTAATATAAGTATGGTTGATGTCGAAGAAATAGTCATTAGCGGTGTAGATTTAGATAGATGTGAGAAGATTCACATTCGAAATGGAGCAAATATCGATAAATGGAGGGATTATAGGTTTCATGAAGAAAGAGATGTTGTTCAAGATATTTTCTATGGTAACAGATCAATTTTTTTAAAATGGAAATATTTTAAAAAGACTGACACTAATGAAAGATTTGCAGTTTCGATCATACATGAAGACTGCAGAACGGTGACGTTTTATGAAGTTATTCTTTTTGATGAAGATTCCTCTTTTAGCGATTGTTTTTGTATGTAAAACAATAAAATTATTCAATATTATTAAGGCTTATGATTCTACTGTTGTGGGTTCGTGAAGAGGTGATACTGCTACCTCCAGGCCTCAGGTGAGTGCGACCCCTTCTCGGTGACACAAGGTCCCTCGTGGACGTCAGAAAGGCATTCCTGTCAAACAAGCAAGCTCAGAGTGGGTTCTAGGATCGTGAACGCTTAAAAAATAAAATGCAAACGCCCACAAAGGAGGGAAACACTTTTTTGTTACACTGACGATTTAATAGTACAATTTTTTGGTTAACAAGGAGACCAGCGGGCAATTCGGCCATGGTTCCCCTCAAAGCTTAATAAAATTTTACTTTTTTTATTTCTTATTCTAAACAAGTTAGAAGCTGCTCGCTTCGCTTGCTTCCACAGACTTCTAACTTGTGCCTGCAGTGGGCTTTTTTTATTTTTATTTTTTGAAAACCCGGTGGTTAAAACAGTTGAGGCATGCAAAAGACTCAAACACTGTTTGGGCTCCTGTAGAGCCACAAACTTTGTTTTTGTCTTTTGCGTGCCTCTGCGCTAATGTTTGGTAATCATTTATGTCTAACTAAATAATCATAGATACTATGCAAACTTAATAGAGTCATTTTTTTTGCTGAGTGTCTTTTGTACAATTAGATCGATCAGAAAAAATTTAATAAACAGCTATTAAAGATTATAATGCAAATAAAGAAGTCCAAATTTTTGGCATTGTTAACGTAAACTGCTGCTTGTGTAATAATATTATGTGAATTCCATATATACAATTTTTTAATAAACCCCCTCAAAAACCCTCAAAACCACCCTATTTAAAAACCCCTGTTTAAACCTCCAAACCCAAACCCCTAAAGTTAAACCCCAGTAAACGTCAACAACTGAGTTTATGCATATATCCAC
Source organism: Coemansia reversa NRRL 1564 (assembly GCA_002705745.1). Taxonomy (NCBI): domain Eukaryota; kingdom Fungi; phylum Kickxellomycota; class Kickxellomycetes; order Kickxellales; family Kickxellaceae; genus Coemansia; species Coemansia reversa. Next base: position 21,420 of record KZ303556.1, on the reverse strand, counting down.
GACTACAAAGGTCATGATGCTTGCATGATCGTTTCTGGGTTGTTTTTGATAAATGTATTCATATAATTTTGATTTCATTTAAATATTTTATTTGCTTTGCTTGGCAATATGCCATGGTAGTGTTGTGTTTGTTGAAAGGCCGACAGAGGAAGTGCCGTCTAAAAGCTAATACAAGACACGCGGCAGAGAAGTGCCATTGTAAGAAAGATGTTAAAAGATTTAGAAGTTTATTTAGTTCTAAGGAGAACCCTGACCAAGTCGGTCGCGGGTCTCCTGTTT